>NW_022639267.1:12500-78345 GCF_010993605.1 Petromyzon marinus
TCACCACCATCACTATCACCACCATCACCATCACCACCACCATCACCACCACCACCACCACCATCACCACCACCACCATCACCACCACCACCACCACCACCATCACCACCACCATTACCACCACCACCACCATCACCACCACCACCATCACCACCACCATTACCACCACCACCATCACCACCACCACCATCACCACCACCATCACCACCATCACCACCACCACCATCACCACCACCACCACCATCACTATCACCACCATCACCATCACCACCACCATCACCACCACCACCACCACCACCATCACCACCACCACCATCACCACCATCACCACCACCACCACCACCATCACCACCATCACCACCACCACCATCACCATCACCACCATCACTATCACCACCATCACCATCACCACCACCATCACCACCACCACCACCACCATCACCACCACCACCATCACCACCATCACCACCACCACCATCACCACCACCATCATCACCACCATCACCACCATCACCACCACCACCATCACCACCACCATTACCACCACCACCACCACCATCACCACCACCACCATCACCACCACCATTACCACCACCACCACCATCACCACCACCACCATCACCACCACCACCACCACCATCACCACCACCACCATCACCACCATCACCATCACCACCATCATCATCACCACCATCACCACCACCATCACCACCACCACCACCACCACCATCACCACCATCACCACCACCACCACCATCACCACCATCACCACCACCATCACCACCATCACCACCATCACCACCATCACCATCACCACCATCATCATCACCACCATCACCACCACCACCATCACCACCACCACCATCACCACCACCATCACCACCACCATCACCACCATCACCACCACCATCACCACCATCACCACCATCACCATCACCACCATCATCATCACCACCACCACCACCATCACCACCACCATCACCACCACCATCATCTCCATCTCCATCTGTCACCTTCTTGCAGCAGGAGGCTGTAGACTGAAAGCAACACAGAGAGAGAGAATCGAGAAGTTAGAAACATCCCTGGTGAGTATCTGGTGAGTATCTGGTGAGGAGGTGAGTGAGTAGCTGGTGAGGAGGTGAGTAGCTGGTGAGGAGGTGAGTGAGTAGCTGGTGAGGATATGGTGAGTAGCTGGTGAGTAGCTGGTGAGTGAGTAGCTGGTGAGTAGCTGGTGAGTAGCTGGTGAGTGAGTAGCTGGTGAGTAGCTGGTGAGTAGCTGGTGAGTGAGTAGCTGGTGAGTAGCTGGTGAGTAGCTGGTGAGTGAGTAGCTGGTGAGTAGCTGGTGAGTAGCTGGTGAGGATCTGGTGAGTATCTGGTGAGTAGCTGGTGAGTGAGTAGCTGGTGAGTAGCTGGTGAGTGAGTAGCTGGTGAGTAGCTCGTGAGTAGCTGGTGAGTAGCTGGTGAGTAGCTGGTGAGTGAGTAGCTGGTGAGTATCTGGTGAGTATCTGGTGAGTAGCTGGTGAGTGGGTAGCTGGTGAGTATCTGGTGAATATCTGGTGAGTGACTAGCTGGTGAGGATCTGGTGAGTATCTGGTGAGTATCTGGTGAGTAGCTGGTGAGTATCTGGTGAGTAGCTGGTGAGTAGCTGGTGAGTTAGTAGCTGGTGAGTGAGTAGCTGGTGAGTAGCTGGTGAGTAGCTGGTGAATATCTGGTGAGTAGCTGGTGAGTAGCTGGTGAGTGAGTAGCTGGTGACTAGCTGATGAATATCTGGTGAGTAGCTGGTGAGTAGCTGGTGAGTAGCTGGTGAGTGAGTAGCTGGTGAGTAGCTGGTGAGTATCTGGTGAGTATCTGGTGACTAGCTGATGAATATCTGGTGAGTATCTGGTGAGTAGCTGGTGAGTAGCTGGTGAGTATCTGGTGAGTGAGTGGCTGGTGAGAATCTGGTGAGTATCTGGTGAGTATCTGGTGAGTATCTGGTGAGTAGCTGGTGAGTAGCTGGTGAGTGAGTAGCTGGTGAGTGAGTAGCTGGTGAGTAGCTGGTGAGTAGCTGGTGAGTATCTGGTGAGTAGCTGGTGAGTGAGTATCTGGTGAGTATCTGGTGAGTAGCTGGTGAGTGAGTAGCTGGTGAGTAGCTGGTGAGTAGCTGGTGAGTAGCTGGTGAGTATCTGGTGAGTAGCTGGTGAGTGAGTATCTGGTGAGTAGCTGGTGAGTAGCTGGTGAATAGCTGGTGAGTGAGTAGCTGGTGAGTATCTGGTGAGTATCTGGTGAGTGAGTAGCTGGTGAGTGAGTAGCTGGTGAGTATCTGGTGAGTAGCTGGTGAGTAGCTGGTGAGTAGCTGGTGAGTGAGTAGCTGGTGAGTGAGTAGCTGGTGAGTAGCTGGTGAGTATCGGTGAGTAGCTGGTGAGTATCTGGTGAGTAGCTGGTGAGTATCTGGTGAGTAGCTGGTGAGTAGCTGGTGAGTGAGTAGCTGGTGAGTAGCTGGTGAGTAGCTGGTGAGTATCTGGTGAGTATCTGGTGAGTGAGTGGCTGGTGAGTATCTGGTGAGTATCTGGTGAGTAGCTGGTGAGTATCTGGTGAGTATCTGGTGAGTAGCTGGAGAGTAGCTGGTGAGTGAGTAGCTGGTGAGTAGCTGGTGAGTAGCTGGTGAGTGAGTAGCTGGTGAGTAGCTGGTGAGTGAGTAGCTGGTGAGTAGCTGGTGAGTAGCTGGTGAGTATCTGGTGAGTAGCTGGTGAGTAGCTGGTGAGTGAGTAGCTGGTGAGTAGCTGGTGAGTAGCTGGTGAGTGAGTAGCTGGTGAGTAGCTGGTGAGTAGCTGGTGAGTGAGTAGCTGGTGAGTAGCTGGTGAGTATCTGGTGAGTAGCTGGTGAGTATCTGGTGAGTAGCTGGTGAGTATCTGGTGAGTAGCTGGTGAGTAGCTGGTGAGTAGCTGGTGAGTGAGTAGCTGGTGAGTGAGTAGCTGGTCAGTATCTGGTGAGTAGCTGGTGAGTAGCTGGTGAGTGAGTAGCTGGTGAGTAGCTGGTGAGTATCTGGTGAGTATCTGGTGAGTGAGTGGCTGGTGAGTATCTGGTGAGTGAGTGGCTGGTGAGTATCTGGTGAGTATCTGGTGAGTAGCTGGTGAGTATCTGTTGAATATCTGGTGAGTATCTGGTGAGTATCTGGTGAGTATCTGGTGAGTGAGTATCTGGTGAGTATCTGGTGAGTATCTGGTGACTAGCTGATGAATATCTGGTGAGTATCTGGTGAGTAGCTGGTGAGTAGCTGGTGAGTAGCTGGTGAGTATCTGGTGAGTAGCTGGTGAGTATCTGGTGAGTGAGTATCTGGTGAGTAGCTGGTGAGTATCTGGTGAGTATCTGGTGACTAGCTGATGAATATCTGGTGAGTATCTGGTGAGTAGCTGGTGAGTAGCTGGTGAGTAGCTGGTGAGTATCTGGTGAGTATCTGGTGACTAGCTGATGAATATCTGGTGAGTATCTGGTGAGTAGCTGGTGAGTAGCTGGTGAGTAGCTGGTGAGTATCTGGTGAGTAGCTGGTGAGTAGCTGGTGAGTGAGTAGCTGGTGAGTATCTGGTGAGTATCTGGTGAGTGAGTGGCTGGTGAGTATCTGGTGAGTGAGTGGCTGGTGAGTATCTGGTGAGTATCTGGTGAGTAGCTGGTGAGTATCTGTTGAGTATCTGGTGAGTATCTGGTGAGTAGCTGGTGAGTAGCTGGTGAGTATCTGGTGAGTATCTGTTGAATATCTGGTGAGTATCTGGTGAGTATCTGGTGAGTATCTGGTGAGTAGCTGGTGAGTATCTGGTGAGTATCTGGTGAGTATCTGGTGAGTAGCTGGTGAGTATCTGGTGAGTAGCTGGTGAGTATCTGGTGAGTATCTGGTGAGTATCTGGTGAGTAGCTGGTGAGTATCTGGTGAGTATCTGGTGAGTAGCTGGTGAGTATCTGGTGAGTAGCTGGTGAGTATCTGGTGAGTATCTGGTGAGTAGCTGGTGAGTAGCTGGTGAGTATCTGGTGAGTAGCTGGTGAGTATCAGGTGAATATCTGGTGAGTATCTGGTGAGTATCTGGTGAGTATCTGGTGAGTATCTGGTGAGTAGCTGGTGAGTATCTGGTGAGTAGCTGGTGAGTATCTGTTGAATATCTGGTGACTAGCTGGTGAGTGAGTGGCTGGTGAGTATCTGGTGAGTGAGTGGCTGGTGAGTATCTGGTGAGTATCTGGTGAGTATCTGGTGAGTATCTGGTGAGTAGCTGGTGAGTATCTGGTGAGTATCTGGTGAGTGCTCACCACCCTCGCTCCGAGCGGACTCAACGTAGATGCTGGTCACTTCAGCGTCCGTTCCGACGGAGTTTTGTGCGATGCACTCATAGACAGCTGAATCGTCTCGTCGGACAGCGTAGAGGGACACCACGTGGCCTGCATCTAGACAGACAGACACTCAGTCAGACACTCACTCACTCAAACAGACACTCCCTCACTCACTCAGACACTCACTCACTCAGACACTCACTCACTCACTCAGACACTCACTCACTCACTCTGACACTCACTCATAGACAGCTGAATCGTCTCGTCGGACAGCGTAGAGGGACACCACGTGGCCTGCATCTAGACAGACAGACACTCAGTCAGACACTCACTCACTCAAACAGACACTCCCTCACTCACTCAGACACTCACTCACTCAGACACTCACTCACTCACTCAGACACTCACTCACTCACTCTGACACTCACTCATAGACAGCTGAATCGTCTCGTCGGACAGCGTAGAGGGACACCACGTGGCCTGCATCTAGACAGACAGACACTCAGTCAGACACTCACTCACTCAAACAGACACTCCCTCACTCACTCAGACACTCACTCACTCAGACACTCACTCACTCACTCAGACACTCACTCACTCACTCTGACACTCACTCATAGACAGCTGAATCGTCTCGTCGGACAGCGTAGAGGGACACCACGTGGCCTGCATCTAGACAGACAGACACTCAGTCAGACACTCACTCACTCAAACAGACACTCCCTCACTCACTCAGACACTCACTCACTCAGACACTCACTCACTCACTCAGACACTCACTCACTCACTCTGACACTCACTCATAGACAGCTGAATCGTCTTGTCGGACAGAGTAGAGGGACACCACGTGGCCTGCATCTACACAGACACAGACACTCACTCAGACACTCACTCACTCAGACACTCACTCACTCACTCAGACACTCACTCATAGACAGCTGAATCGTCTTGTCGGACAGCGTAGAGGGACACCACGTGGCCTGCATCTAGACAGACAGACACTCAGTCAGACACTCACTCACTCAAACAGACACTCCCTCACTCACTCAGACACTCACTCACTCAGACACTCACTCACTCACTCAGACTCTCACTCACTCACTCTGACACTCACTCATAGACAGCTGAATCGTCTCGTCGGACAGCGTAGAGGGACACCACGTGGCCTGCATCTACACAGACACAGACACTCACTCACTCACTCAGACACTCACTCACTCAGACACTCACTCACTCACTCAGACACTCACTCATAGACAGCTGAATCGTCTCGTCGGACAGCGTAGAGGGACACCACGTGGCCTGCATCTACACAGACACAGACACTCACTCACTCACTCAGACACTCACTCACTCAGACACTCACTCACTCACTCAGACACTCACTCATAGACAGCTGAATCGTCTCGTCGGACAGCGTAGAGGGACACCACGTGGCCTGCATCTAGACAGACAGACACTCAGTCAGACAATCACTCACTCAAACAGACACTCCCTCACTCACTCAGACACTCACTCACTCAGACACTCACTCACTCACTCAGACACTCACTCACTCACTCTGACACTCACTCATAGACAGCTGAATCGTCTTGTCGGACAGAGTAGAGGGACACCACGTGGCCTGCATCTAGACAGACAGACACTCACTCAGACACTCACTCACTCAAACAGACACTCACTCAGACACTCACTCATAGACAGCTGAATCGTCTCGTCGGACAGCGTAGAGGGACACCACGTGGCCTGCATCTAGACAGACAGACACTCAGTCAGACACTCACTCACTCAAACAGACACTCCCTCACTCACTCAGACACTCACTCACTCAGACACTCACTCACTCACTCAGACACTCACTCACTCACTCTGACACTCACTCATAGACAGCTGAATCGTCTTGTCGGACAGAGTAGAGGGACACCACGTGGCCTGCATCTACACAGACACAGACACTCACTCAGACACTCACTCACTCAGACACTCACTCACTTACTCAAACACTCAGTCACTCACTCAGACACTCACTCACTCATTCAGACACTCATTCACTCACTCAGACACTCACTCACTCAGACACTCACTCACTCACTCAGACACTCACTCACTCACTCAGACACTCACTCATAGACAGCTGAATCGTCTTGTCGGACAGAGTAGAGGGACACCACGTGGCCTGCATCTACACAGACACTCACTCACTCAGACACTCACTCACTCACTCAGACACTCACTCACTCACTCAGACACTCACTCATAGACAGCTGAATCGTCTTGTCGGACAGCGTAGAGGGACATCACGTGGCCTGCATCTACACAGACAGACACTCACTCAGACACTCACTCACTCACTCAGACACTCATTCACTCACTCAGACACTCCCTCATAGACAGCTGAATCGTCTTGTCGGACAGAGTAGAGGGACACCACGTGGCCTGCATCTACACAGACACAGACACTCACTCAGACACTCACTCACTCACTCAGCCACTCACTCACTCATACACTCACTCACACAGACACTCATTCAGACACTCAGACACTCACTCACTCACTCAGACACTCACTCACTCACTCAGACACTCACTCACTCAGACACTCACTCATAGACAGCTGAATCGTCTTGTCGGACAGAGTAGAGGGACACCACGTGGCCTGCATCTACACACACAGACAGACACTCACTCAGACACTCACTCACTCACTCAGACACTCACTCACTCACTCAGACACTCACTCACTCACTCAGACACTCACTCACTCACTCAGACACTCACTCATAGACAGCTGAATCGTCTTGTCGGACAGAGTAGAGGGACACCACGTGGCCTGCATCTACACACACACAGACACTCACTCACTCAGACACTCACTCACTCAGACACTCACTCACTCACTCAGACACTCACTCACTCAGACACTCATTCACTCACTCAGACACTCACTCATAGACAGCTGGATCGTCTTGTCGGACAGAGTAGAGGGACACCACGTGGCCTGCATCTACACAGACACAGACACTCACTCAGACACTCACTCACTCAGACACTCACTCACTCACTCAGACACTCACTCACTCAGACACTCACTCACTCAGACACTCACTCACTCACTCAGACACTCACTCACTCACTCAGACACTCACTCACTCACTCAGACGCTCACTCACTCACTCAGACACTCACTCATAGACAGCTGAATCGTCTTGTCGGACAGAGTACAGGGACACCACGTGGCCTGCATCTACACACTCAGACACTCACTCACTCAGACACTCAGACACTCACTCACTCACTCAGTGAGTGAGTGAGTGAGTGTCTGAGTGAGTGAGTGAGTGTCTGAGTGAGTGTCTGAGTGAGTGACTGAGTGTTTGAGTAAGTGAGTGAGTGTCTGAGTGAGTGTCTGAGTGTCTAAGTGCGTGTCTGAGTGAGTGAGTGTCTGAGTGCGTGAGTGTATGAGTGAGTAAGTGTCTGAGTGAGTGTCTGAGTGAGTGAGTGTCTGAGTGAGTGAGTGTCTGAGTGAGTGTCTGAGTGTCTGAGTGAGTGTCTGAGTGAGTGAGTGTCTGAGTGAGTGTCTGAGTGTCTGAGTGAGTGTCTGAGTGAGTGAGTGTCTGAGTGAGTGAGTGTCTGAGTGAGTGAGCGTCTGAGTGATTGAGTGTCTGAGTGAGTGAGTGTCTGAGTGTCTGTTTGAGTGTCTGAGTGAGTGAGTGTCTGAGTGAGTGTCTGAGTGAGTCAGTGAGTGATATTCACCGTCTATCGATATCCGCCCGGATTCCTCTGTGAGCGGTTTTCCGTTCTTGAGCCAGCTGATGGTTGGTGTTGGGATGCCCTCCGCCACACAGCGCAGCCAGGCTGGCTGTCCTGGCTGCACCAGCTGACTCTCTGGGAAGACTCTGATCACGGGGGGTGCTGTAGGAGGACGTTAGAGAGAAGCTCACTCACTCAGACACTCACTCACTCACTCAGACACTCACTCACTCAGACACTCACTCACTCAGACACTCACTCACTCAGACACTGAGACACTCACTCACTCACTCAGACACTCACTCACTCAGACACTCACTCACTCACTCAGACACTCACTAACTCACCCACTCACTCACCCACTCAGACACTCACTCAGACACTCACTAACTCACCCACTCACTCACCCTCTCAGACACTCACTCAAACACTCACTCACCCACTCAGACACTCACTAACTCACCCACTCACTCACCCACTCAGACACTCACTCAGACACTCACTAACTCACCCACTCACTCACCCTCTCAGACACTCACTCAGACACTCACTCACCCACTCAGACACTCACTCACTCACTCAGACACTCACTAACTCACCCACTCACTCACCCACTCAGACACTCACTCAGACACTCACTCACCCACTCAGACACTCACTCACTCACTCAGACACTCACTAACTCACCCACTCACTCACCCACTCAGACACTCACTCAGACACTCACTCACCCACCCACTCACCCACTCACCCAGCACTGTAACTTGGTGAGTTTGTCTTAGGCCAGGAGGCTGCCCCGTCACGTGACACCAGTACTTGCCGATGTGATTGGTCGTCGCGCGGGGGATGTACAGCGAATCGGAGTCGCCGTAAGACTACGGGAGCGAAGGGGGGTCGACCAATCAGGAGCAAGGATGGAAGTGTGTGTGTCTGTGCGTTTCTAAAATATCTCATTAATTAAATATGTAACTAATAAGCTTGTGCCAGAGGCCCCGGGGGGACAGGCGTCTATGACGTCTCCTGGCCAAACCCAATTTGGCGGAGCCAGGAGATTGAATATCCACCCTCGGGGCTCCTCCAGAAACAACGAAAAGCCATTTCGCGTGGCCACGTGGAATGTTCGAATGCTCACTGCGGAGGAGAGGCTGCCACTCCTCTGTCGGGAGCTGGACCGGTACCGCCTGGATCTCTGTGGCATTCAGGAGGTCCGGTGGACCGGTTCTGGCTCCTGCTACCATGAGGGGTGGACAGTCCTCTACTCGGGGCAGCACACTGCCAAACAACAGGGTGTGGCTCTTCTTTTGAACATAATAATGAAGGGGGCGTGGGAGCGTGGCGGTGAGGTGTGGGAAGCTGTAAGCCCCAGGCTACTTTGGGCTCGTCTTCCCATCGACCGGAGGCGAGGAGTGGTGGTCGTGGTTACTTATGCCCCCACCGAAGACGGACATCCGTGGAGGAATGCAGGCAAAGCCGATGAGTCAGATGCCTTCTATGACCTCCTGTCACAGGTGCTGGCTAAAGTGGCCCCTCGGGATAAAGTCATCTTGTTGGGTGACTTCAATGTCCGAGTTGGTCATAATGCTGGCACCTGGTCTGGAGTGATTGGAAGGCATGGGCAAGATCAGCTCAATAACATCAGTAGGAGGCTGCTAGATTTTTGTGCAGCCCATGGGCTTGTAATTACCAACACGCTGTTCCGGCATCGGCGCATCCACACAACATCACGGATGCACGCCGGGTCCAAGCAAGAACATCTGCTGGACTACATAGTGACGGACCAGCGGATGCGAGCCCATGTCCTTGACACCAGGACCTACCATGGAGCTGATCTGCCCTCTGACCATCGACTTGTCATCTGTAAGATGCGCCTGCCATTCTTCCACTCCGGTGGTGGGTGTACACCCAGGACCCCTTTCCTACCTAAAGTGGCCTGGTCTCAGTTATCTGATGAAAATTGCGAGCGAGAATTTCATCATCGCCTGCGGCTGGGGTTGGCATCGTCCCCCACTCCTCCTGATGTCGAGGGTAAATGGACGAGGTTTAGGACTGTGACTCATGCAGCTGCAATGGCTGCTTTGGGTACGCGGTCCAGACCTCCCCAGAGGCCCTGGCTGATAGGAAGGTTGAGAAAAAGCGACAGGCCTACTCTCATGCGGTCAAGCGATGGCTCCCTATTGCTCAACCACGTTATGTATGCCGATGATCTGGTAATAGCTGCTCATTCAGAGGAGGAGTTGGAGACGCTGCTACTGAGACTGGAGTGTGCCACTAAGAGATGGGGCCTTACCATCAGCCCCACCAAAACTAAGCACCTGCCTGGGTATTTTGTACCATCGGACACTCCACCCACGCAACTCCCAATCGGTGATGGGGCAGTTGTGGAGAGAGTGGAGAGTTTACCATACCTGGGCAGTGTGCTTATGACTGGCTCCAGTTTAACAGCAGAGGTCTCACTCCGAATCAGTCGAGCGGCAATATCTTTTCATCGGTTGCGTAACGCTGTGTGGAAGCTACCTGGTCTGTCACACCGCACTAAGCTTCAGGTCTTCTCGGCCACCGTCATTCCCTCCCTTCTCTACGCTTGCGAAACGTGGATCCCCCTAGTGGAGCATCTTCGCCGGTTAGAAACATTTAGGCTGGCCTGCCTACGATCCATCCTGGGTTTAACCAGGCTGGATTATGTGAGGAGCCCATAAATCCTTGAAAGATCTGGACAAAGTCCCATCGGTGAGCTCCTCCGGCAGGCAAGACTGCGTTGGCTGGGTCATGTAGCCCGCATGCCCAGCCACCGCATGCCAAAACAGCTTTTGTTCGGACGGATTGAGGGGGCTAAATGGGCGCGGCACGGGCTAGAGAAGAGATGGAGTGACGTGGTACAGGAGGACGTGGAGCTGAGTGGACTTGCCGATGACTGGTACCAGCGGTGTCAAGATCGGCCTCTGTGGAGGAGGCTCGTGATTGTCTAAGTGTGTTGTCTGTGTTTGTCTATGTGTGTGTGTCTGTGTGTGTGTCTGTCTGTGTGTGTGTCTGTGTGTGTGTCTAAGTGAGTTGTCTAAGTGAGTTGTCTAAGTGAGTTGTCTGTGTGTGTGTCTGAGTGTGTGTCTAAGTGAGTTGTCTAAGTGAGTTGTCTGTGTGTGTGTCTGTGTGTGTGTCTGTGTGTGTGTCTAAGTGAGTTGTCTGTGTGTGTGTCTGTGTGTCTGTGTGTGTGTCTAAGTGAGTTGTCTAAGTGAGTTGTCTATGTGCGTGTGTCTGTGTGTGTGTCTGTGTGTGTGTCTATGTGTGTGTCTGTGTGTGTGTCTAAGTGAGGTGTCTAAGTGAGTTGTCTGTGTGTGTGTCTGTGTGTGTCTAAGTGAGTTGTCTCTGTGCGAGAGTTTCTCACCGCAATGTCTCCAGCGGCTGTCCCAGCCTCTCCAGGCAGCGTCTCAGCTCCTCGTCCCCACTGTACGGACCCTAACACACACACAGGTACAGTGTGGTAGTACTAGTGAGTACTAGATAGCACTAACTAGTACTCACTAGTACTAGTTAGTACTAGTTAGCACTAGTAGGTACTAACTAGTACTCACTAATACTAGTTAGTAGGTACTCTGTCTCAGCTGGAACAGAATCCCATCCCCGCTACAACAACAACAATAAGTTATATACGTGGTGATGGGTAAGCAGGTGGGATCTCAGCTAATACAAGACGTTTTTATATACGTGGTGATGTACAAGTAGGTGGGGTCTCAGCTACTACAACAAGACGTTATTATATACGTGGTGATGTACAAGCAGGCGGGGTCTCAGCTACTACTACAAGACGTTATTATATACGTGGTGATGTACAAGCAGGCGGGGTCTCAGCTACAACAACAACAAGACGTTATTATATACGTGGTGATGTACAAGCAGGCGGGGTCTCAGCTACTACTACAACAAGACGTTATTATATACATGGTGATGTACAAGCAGGCGGGGTCTCAGCTACTACTACAACAAGACGTTATTATATACGTGGTGATGTACAAGCAGGCGGGGTCTCAGCTACAACAACAAGATGTTATTATATACGTGGTGATGTACAAGTAGGCGGGGTCTCAGCTACTACAACAACAAGACGTTATTATATACGTGGTGATGTACAAGTAGGCGGGGTCTCAGCTACTACAACAAGACGTTATTATATACGTGGTGATGTACAAGTAGGCGGGGTCTCAGCTACTACAACAACAAGACGTTATTATATACGTGGTGATGTACAAGCAGGCGGGGGTCTCAGCTACTACAACAAGACGTTATTATATACGTGGTGATGTACAAGCAGGCGGGGTCTCAGCTACTACAACAAGACGTTATTATATACGTGGTGATGTACAAGCAGGCGGGGTCTCAGCTACTACAACAAGACGTTATTATATACGTGGTGATGTACAAGCAGGCGGGGTCTCAGCTACTACAACAACAAGACGTTATTATATACGTGGTGATGTACAAGCAGGCGGGGTGTCAGCTACTACTACAAGACGTTATTATATACGTGGTGATGTACAAGCAGGCGGGGTCTCGGCTACTACTACAACAAGACGTTATTATATACGTGGTGATGTACAAGCAGGCGGGGTCTCAGCTACTACAACAACAAGACGTTATTATATACGTGGTGATGTACAAGCAGGCGGGGTCTCAGCTACTACAACAAGACGTTATTATATACGTGGTGATGTACAAGTAGGCGGGGTCTCAGCTACTACAACAACAAGACGTTATTATATACGTGGTGATGTACAAGCAGGCGGGGTCTCAGCTACTACTACAAGACGTTATTATATACGTGGTGATGTACAAGCAGGCGGGGTCTCAGCTACTACAACAACAAGACGTTATTATATACGTGGTGATGTACAAGTAGGCGGGGTCTCAGCTACTACTACAAGACGTTATTATATACGTGGTGATGTACAAGCAGGCGGGGTCTCGGCTACTACTACAACAAGACGTTATTATATACGTGGTGATGTACAAGCAGGCGGGGTCTCAGCTACAACAACAAGATGTTATTATATACGTGGTGATGTACAAGTAAGCGGGGTCTCAGCTACTACAACAACAAGACGTTATTATATACGTGGTGATGTACAAGTAGGCGGGGTCTCAGCTACTACAACAAGACGTTATTATATACGTGGTGATGTACAAGTAGGCGGGGTCTCAGCTACTACAACAACAAGACGTTATTATATACGTGGTGATGTACAAGCAGGCGGGGTCTCAGCTACTACTACAAGACGTTATTATATACGTGATGATGTACAAGCAGGCGGGGTCTCAGCTACTACTACAACAAGACGTTATTATATACGTGGTGATGTACAAGCAGGCGGGGTCTCAGCTACTACTACAAGATGTTATTATATACGTGGTGATGTACAAGCAGGCGGGGTCTCGGCTACTACTACAACAAGACGTTATTATATACGTGGTGATGTACAAGCAGGCGGGGTCTCAGCTACTACAACAAGACGTTATTATATACGTGGTGATGAACATGCGGGCGGGGTCTCAGCTACTACAACAAGACGTTATTATATACGTGGTGATGCACAAGCAGGCGGGGTCTCAGCTACTACAACAAGACGTTATTATATACGTGGTGATGTACAAGCAGGCGAGGTCTCAGCTACTACTACAACAAGACGTTATTATATACGTGGTGATGTACAGGCAGGCGGGGTCTCAGCTACTAGAACAACAAGACGTTATTATATACGTGGTGATGTACAAGCAGGCGGGGTCTCAGCTACAACAACAAGATGTTATTATATACGCGGTGATGTACAAGCAGGCGATGGACACGTGAGCATGAGTGTAATCCAATGGACATGTGAACATGAGAGTGTAATCTAGTACCAGTACTACTACCACTAACTGGTACTAGTTAGTAGTCGTAGTTTGTTATAGTACTAGTTAGTAGTAGTACAAGTTAGTAGTACTGGGTAGTAGTACTAGTTAGTACTAGTTAGTAGTACTAGTTAGTACTAGTCAGTAATAGTACTAGTTAGTACTAGTTAGTAGTGATAGTATTAGTTAGTGTTAGTTAGTAGTAGTACTGGTTAGTACTAGTTAGTAGTAGTACTAGTTAGTAGAAGTATCACTAGTTACTACTAGTTAGTATTAGTACTAGTTAGTACGAGTTAGTAGTAATAGTACTAGTCAGTACTACTTAGTAGTAGTATTAGCTAGTAGTAATATTACTAGTTAGTACTAGTTAGTAGTACTAGTTAATACTAGTTAGTAGTACTGGTTAGCAGTAGCACTAGTTAGTAGTACTAGTTAGCACTAGTTAGTAGCAATAGTACTAGATAGTACTAGTTAGTAGAGGTACTAGTTAGTAGTAGTATTACCAGTTAGTACTAGTTAGTAGTACTAGTTAGTAGCATGAGTACTAGTTAGTACTAGTTAGTAGAGGTACTAGTTAGTACTAGTTAGTAGTAGTATTAATTAGTACTAGTTAGTAGTAGTGGTACTAGTTAGTACTAGTTAGTAGTAGTAGTACCAGTTAGTACTAGTTAGTAGTAGTGTAGTGGAGTAAACAATACGCATATTAATTGGCCACATACAGTACGTACAGACAGACAAGGAGAAGGGGTCACACGAGGTCGAACAGGTAGTCGAGTCGCGGGTGGCGTTAACAACCCGAAGTAATTAAGGGAGTCGTGGCACGAGGGCTGCGATTGGTCGAGAGGCTGTTGGCGTTAAGTGGTGGCGTCTGGACGTCTGACGGAGGGGACAGGTGCGGGCTGGCGGGAGACGGCCAGCGAGCCACGTGGCAATTAATTAAGGCTAATGCGAGAGGGGGGATAAAACGCGAGGTGGTTTGAACGGAGTTGGAGTTGCTGCTGGAGAGTTGCTGCTGGAGAGTTGTTGTTGGAGAGATACGGAGAAGACAGCTGGAAATGTTAGGGAAGAATAGATAGAGAGCCGGACCCCAAAGACGGTAAATGGCGATAGGGAGAGTCAGCGTTAGCGGAGATAGACAGAGTCACTGTGTGTGAATAGATGGAAGTCACTGCGTGTGAAGAGATAGCGGCGATACTGTGTGTGAGGAGATAGAAGACGGACCACTGTGTGTGGAAGGGAAGTCACTGCGTGTGAATAGATAGCGGCGATACTGTGTGTGAGGAGATAGAAGACGGACCACTGTGTGTGGAAGAGAAGTCACTGCGTGTGAAGAGATAGCGGCGATACTGTGTGTGAGGAGATAGAAGACGGACCACTGTGTGTGGAAGAGAAGTCACTGCGTGTGAAGAGATAGCGGCGATACTGTGTGTGAGGAGATAGAAGACGGACCACTGTGTGTGGAGGGGAAGTCACTGCGTGTGAAGAGATAGCGGCGATACTGTGTGTGAGGAGATAGAAGACGAACCTCTGTGTGTGGAAGAGAAGTCACTGCGTGTGAAGAGATAGCGGCGATACTGTGTGTGAGGAGATAGAAGACGGACCACTGTGTGTGGAAGAGAAGTCACTGCGTGTGAAGAGATAGCGGCGATACTGTGTGTGAGGAGATAGAAGACGGACCACTGTGTGTGGAAGAGAAGTCACTGCGTGTGAATAGATAGCGGCGATACTGTGTGTGAGGAGATAGAAGACGGACCACTGTGTGTGGAAGAGAAGTCACTGCGTGTGAAGAGATAGCGGCGATACTGTGTGTGAGGAGATAGAAGACGGACCACTGTGTGTGGAGGGGAAGTCACTGCGTGTGAAGAGAGAGCGGCGATACTGTGTGTGAGGAGATAGAAGACGAACCTCTGTGTGTGGAAGGGTAGACACTGTGTGTGAAGAGATAGCGGCGATACTGTGTGTGAGGAGATAGAATACGAACCTCTGTGTGTGGAAGAGAAGTCACTGCGTGTGAAGAGATAGCGGCGATACTGTGTGTGAGGAGATGGAAGACGAACCACTGTGTGTGGAAGAGAAGTCACTGCGTGTGAAGAGATAGCGGCGATACTGTGTGTGAGGAGATAGAAGACGGACCACTGTGTGTGGAAGAGAAGTCACTGCGTGTGAAGAGATAGCGGTGATACTGTGTGTGAGGAGATGGAAGACGAACCACTGTGTGTGGAATAGAAGTCACTGCGTGTGAAGAGAGAGCGGCGATACTGTGTGTGAGGAGATAGAAGACGAACCTCTGTGTGTGGAAGGGTAGACACTGTGTGTGAAGAGATAGCGGCGATACTGTGTGTGAGGAGATAGAATACGAACCTCTGTGTGTGGAAGAGAAGTCACTGCGTGTGAAGAGATAGCGGCGATACTGTGTGTGAGGAGATAGAAGACGAACCTCTGTGTGTGGAAGGGAAGTCACTGCGTGTGAAGAGATAGCGGCGATACTGTGTGTGAGGAGATAGAAGACGGACCACTGTGTGTGGAAGAGAAGTCACTGCGTGTGAATAGATAGCGGCGATACTGTGTGTGAGGAGATAGAAGACGGACCACTGTGTGTGGAGGGGAAGTCACTGCGTGTGAAGAGAGAGCGGCGATACTGTGTGTGAGGAGATAGAAGACGAACCTCTGTGTGTGGAAGGGTAGACACTGTGTGTGAAGAGATAGCGGCGATACTGTGTGTGAGGAGATAGAAGACGGACCACTGTGTGTGGAAGAGAAGTCACTGCGTGTGAAGAGATAGCGGCGATACTGTGTGTGAGGAGATAGAATACGAACCTCTGTGTGTGGAAGGGAAGTCACTGCGTGTGAAGAGATAGCGGCGATACTGTGTGTGAGGAGATAGAAGACGGACCACTGTGTGTGGAAGGGAAGTCACTGCGTGTGAAGAGATAGCGGCGATACTGTGTGTGAGGAGATAGAAGACGGACCACTGTGTGTGGAAGAGAAGTCACTGCGTGTGAATAGATAGCGGCGATACTGTGTGTGAGGAGATAGAAGACAGACCACTGTGTGTGGAAGAGAAGTCACTGCGTGTGAATAGATAGCGGCGATACTGTGTGTGAGGAGATAGAAGACGGACCACTGTGTGTGGAAGAGAAGTCACTGCGTGTGAAGAGATAGCGGCGATACTGTGTGTGAGGAGATAGAAGACGGACCACTGTGTGTGGAAGAGAAGTCACTGCGTGTGAATAGATAGCGGCGATACTGTGTGTGAGGAGATAGAAGACGGACCACTGTGTGTGGAAGAGAAGTCACTGCGTGTGAAGAGATAGCGGCGATACTGTGTGTGAGGAGATAGAAGACGGACCACTGTGTGTGGAGGGGAAGTCACTGCGTGTGAAGAGAGAGCGGCGATACTGTGTGTGAGGAGATAGAAGACGAACCTCTGTGTGTGGAAGGGTAGACACTGTGTGTGAAGAGATAGCGGCGATACTGTGTGTGAGGAGATAGAATACGAACCTCTGTGTGTGGAAGAGAAGTCACTGCGTGTGAAGAGATAGCGGCGATACTGTGTGTGAGGAGATGGAAGACGAACCACTGTGTGTGGAAGAGAAGTCACTGCGTGTGAAGAGATAGCGGCGATACTGTGTGTGAGGAGATAGAAGACGGACCACTGTGTGTGGAAGAGAAGTCACTGCGTGTGAAGAGATAGCGGTGATACTGTGTGTGAGGAGATGGAAGACGAACCACTGTGTGTGGAATAGAAGTCACTGCGTGTGAAGAGAGAGCGGCGATACTGTGTGTGAGGAGATAGAAGACGAACCTCTGTGTGTGGAAGGGTAGACACTGGGTGTGAAGAGATAGCGGCGATACTGTGTGTGAGGAGATAGAATACGAACCTCTGTGTGTGGAAGAGAAGTCACTGTGTGTGAAGAGATAGCGGTGATACTGTGTGTGAGGAGATGGAAGACGAACCTCTGTGTGTGGAAGAGAAGTCACTGCGTGTGAAGAGATAGCGGCGATACTGTGTGTGAGGAGATAGAAGAATGACCACTGTGTGTGGAAGAGAAGTCACTGCGTGTGAAGAGATAGCGGCGATACTGTGTGTGAGGAGATAGAAGACGAACCTCTGTGTGTGGAAGGGTAGACACTGTGTGTGAAGAGATAGCGGCGATACTGTGTGTGAGGAGATAGAATACGAACCTCTGTGTGTGGAAGAGAAGTCACTGTGTGTGAAGAGATAGCGGTGATACTGTGTGTGAGGAGATAGAAGACGGACCACTGTGTGTGGAAGGGAAGTCACTGCGTGTGAAGAGATAGCGGCGATACTGTGTGTGAGGAGATAGAATACGAATCACTGTGTGTGAAAGAGAAGTCACTGCGTGTGAAGAGATAGCGGCGACACTGTGTGTGAGGAGATAGAATACGGACCACTGTGTGTGGAAGAGAAGTCACTGCGTGTGAAGAGATAGCGGCGATACTGTGTGTGAGGAGATAGAAGACGGACCACTGTGTGTGGAAGGGAAGTCACTGCGTGTGAAGAGAGAGCGGCGATACTGTGTGTGAGGAGATGGAAGACGGACCTCTGTGTGTGGAAGGGAAGTCACTGCGTGTGAAGAGAGAGCGGCGATACTGTGTGTGAGGAGATGGAAGACGAACCACTGTGTGTGGAAGAGAAGTCACTGCGTGTGAAGAGATAGCAGCGATACTGTGTGTGAGGAGATAGAAGAATGACCACTGTGTGTGGAAGAGAAGTCACTGCGTGTGAAGAGATAGCGGCGATACTGTGTGTGAGGAGATAGAAGACGAACCTCTGTGTGTGGAAGGGTAGACACTGTGTGTGAAGAGATAGCGGCGATACTGTGTGTGCGGAGATAGAATACGAACCTCTGTGTGTGGAAGAGAAGTCACTGTGTGTGAAGAGATAGCGGTGATACTGTGTGTGAGGAGATAGAAGACGGACCACTGTGTGTGGAAGGGAAGTCACTGCGTGTGAAGAGATAGCGGCGATACTGTGTGTGAGGAGATAGAATACGAATCACTGTGTGTGAAAGAGAAGTCACTGCGTGTGAAGAGATAGCGGCGACACTGTGTGTGAGGAGATAGAATACGGACCACTGTGTGTGGAAGAGAAGTCACTGCGTGTGAAGAGATAGCGGCGATACTGTGTGTGAGGAGATAGAAGACGGACCACTGTGTGTGGAAGGGAAGTCACTGCGTGTGAAGAGAGAGCGGCGATACTGTGTGTGAGGAGATGGAAGACGGACCACTGTGTGTGGAAGGGAAGTCACTGCGTGTGAAGAGATAGCGGCAATACTGTGTGTGAGGAGATAGAAGACGGACCACTGTGTGTGGAAGAGAAGTCACTGCGTGTGAAGAGATAGCGGCGATACTGTGTGTGAGGAGATAGAAGACGGACCACTGTGTGTGGAAGGGAAGTCACTGCGTGTGAATAGACAGACAGGATACTGTGTGTGAGGAGATAGAAGACGGACCACTGTGTGTGGAAGGGAAGTCACTGCGTGTGAAGAGATAGCGGCGATACTGTGTGTGAGGAGATAGAAGACCGAACCACTGTGTGTGGAAGAGAAGTCACTGCGTGTGAAGAGATAGCGGCGACACTGTGTGTGAGGAGATAGAATACGGACCACTGTGTGTGGAAGAGAAGTCACTGCGTGTGAAGAGATAGCGGTGATACTGTGTGTGAGGAGATAGAAGACCGAACCACTGTGTGTGGAAGAGAAGTCACTGCGTGTGAAGAGATAGCGGTGATACTGTGTGTGGAAGAGATAGAATACGAACCACTGTGTGTGGAAGAGAAGTCACTGCGTGTGAAGAGATAGCAGCGATACTGTGTGTGAGGAGATAGAAGACGGACCACTGTGTGTGGAAGGGAAGTCACTGCGTGTGAAGAGATAGCGGCGATACTGTGTGTGAGGAGATAGAATACGGACCACTGTGTGTGGAAGAGAAGTCACTGCGTGTGAAGAGAGAGCGGCGACACTGTGTGTGAGGAGATGGAAGACGGACCACTGTGTGTGGAAGAGAAGTCACTGCGTGTGAAGAGATAGCGGCGACACTGTGTGTGAGGAGATAGAAGACCGAACCACTGTGTGTGGAAGAGAAGTCACTGCGTGTGAAGAGATAGCGGTGATACTGTGTGTGAGGAGATAGAAGACCGAACCACTGTGTGTGGAAGAGAAGTCACTGCGTGTGAAGAGATAGCAGCGATACTGTGTGTGAGGAGATAGAAGACGGACCACTGTGTGTGGAAGGGAAGTCACTGCGTGTGAAGAGATAGCGGTGATACTGTGTGTGGAAGAGATAGAATACGAACCACTGTGTGTGGAAGAGAAGTCACTGCGTGTGAAGAGATAGCAGCGATACTGTGTGTGAGGAGATAGAAGACGGACCACTGTGTGTGGAAGGGAAGTCACTGCGTGTGAAGAGATAGCGGCGATACTGTGTGTGAGGAGATAGAATACGGACCACTGTGTGTGGAAGAGAAGTCACTGCGTGTGAAGAGAGAGCGGCGACACTGTGTGTGAGGAGATGGAAGACGGACCTCTGTGTGTGGAAGGGAAGTCACTGCGTGTGAAGAGATAGCGGCGATACTGTGTGTGAGGAGATAGAATACGAATCACTGTGTGTGGAAGAGAAGTCACTGCGTGTAAATAGACAGACAGGACACTGTGTGTGAGGAGATAGAAGAATGACCACTGTGTGTGGAAGAGAAGTCACTGCGTGTGAAGAGATAGGCGAAGAAACACTGTGTGTGTGGAAGGGGATGCACGGACGATGCTGAAGTAAATCGGAGTGTCCGGGTTGGCGGAGCACGGAGAGAATTACTGTGTGTACGGAACGATGGAATAAAAGTGACGGTGGAAAAATAGACGGTTGTCGTCCGAGTGAATTCACGGCACTACAGTAGTATTAGTTAGTACTAGTTAGTAGTAATAGTACTAGTTAGTACTAGTTAGTAGTAGTACTAGTTAATAGCAGTACTAGTTAGTATTAGTTAGTAGTAGTAGAGGTATCTTACCAGGTTGTTGCTGACCACAGCTGAGTACGGCAGTCTGTCCGACTGTCACTGTGGTATTCAGCAGCTGTTGGAACTCAGTAACCTGCACAGGCACTACGCAGATAGACAAAGACACAGACAGACACACACACAGATAGACACACACAGATAGACACACGCAGACACACACAGATAGACAGACACACACAAACACATACACACACAGATAGACACACAGAGACACACACAGATAGACACACAGATATAGACACAGATAGACACACAGAGACACACACAGATAGACAGACACACACAGACACATACACACACAGATCGACACACACACACACAACAACAACAACAACAACCGCCATTCACCACTAAGTGGCGGTGAAGTCACCACGACGCTTGTGCCAGGCTATGTGCACCCTGAGGCCACGTGAAGTGTCGAACGCCCGCTGGCAGGAGGTCACGGGGCAGACCCAGGTGCCACGGGTCGACTGACTGAGATGACTGGCTGATGCACCACCTGTGCCCCCTACTGCGCCAACCTGCTGTGCTTTAGCCACCCGGAACTCCACTCGTTGTTGTGAGCGTCGCTCCTCCTCCCTCCGTTGTTGTTGGAGGGCGACTGCCTCCAACTGCCCAGTAGCATCCTTCACGAGCCTCCTCCACAGAGGCCGATCTTGACACTGCTGGTACCAGTCATCGGCAAGTCCACTCAGCTCCACGTCCTCCTGTACCACGTCACTCCATCTCTTCTCTAGCCCGTGCCACGCCCGTTCAGCCCCCTCGATCCGGCCAAACAAAAGCTGTTTCGGCATGCGGTGGCTGGGCATGCGGGCTACATGACCCAGCCAATTCAGCCTTGCCTGCCGGAGGAGCTCACCAAAGGGACCCTGCCCAGATCTTTCAAGGATTTGTGAGCTCCTCACACAATCCAGCCTGGTTAAACCCAGGATAAATCGTAGGGAGGCCAGCCTAAATGTTTCTTACTGGCGAAGATGTTCCATTAGAGTGGTCCACGTTTCGCAAGTGTAAAAAAAGGAGGGAATGACCGTGGCCGAGAAGACCCGAAGCTTATTGCGGAACGACAGACCAGGTAGCTTCCACACAGTGTTACGCAACCGATGAAAAGATATTGCCGCTCGACTGATTCGGAGTGAGACCTCTGCTGTTAAACTGGAGCCGGTTATGAGCACACTGCCCAGGTATGGGAAACTCTCCACTCTCTCCACAACTGCCCCATCACCGATTGGGAGTTGTGGGGGTGGAGTGTCCGTTGGTACAAAATACCCAGGCAGGTGCTTAGTTTTGGTGGGGTTGATGGTAAGGCCCCACCTCTTAGTGGCACGCTCCAGTCTCAGCAGCAGCATCTCCAACTCCTTCTCTGAATGAGCAGCTATTACCAAATCATCGGCATACATAACGTGGTTGAGCAATAGGGAGCCATCCCTTGACCGCACCCGGGCATCGATCAGCCTCCAATTATATCTGTACCATATGGAGATTCTCCCGGTACAGCTATTGAAGGCTTCACGGACTACGTGGTCAAAATAGATGTTAAATAATGTGGAGCCAGAGGACATCCCTGTCGCACCCCAAAGTGTACAGGGAATGGCTCTGACTCCCAGCCACGTAGCTTTACCCGGGCCCGCTCACCATCGTGAAGGTCCTTAATGATCGTGAGCAGAGGTACAGGGACTCCAAAAGCACGAAGAACAACCCAGAGCCCGGGCCTACTGATGGTATCATAGGCTTTGACCAGGTCAATAAAGCAGAGATGTAGGTCTTGTTGGAATTCCCTACACCTCTGCTGTAGCAGACGGACAGAAAATATGGTATATGTGCAGGACCGCCCTTTCCTGAAACCACATTTGGGCTCGGCAAGCCTCTCCTCAGCGTGCCTGGCAAGGCGATGTTGAATAATCCTTGCCAGGACCTTTCCCGGCACACTGAGGAGTGAGATGCCCCTGTAGTTGTTACAGTCTGTGCGGTCCCCCTTCTTAAAAAGGGGGACCACCAGGGCATCCTTCCAATCCTGCGGAACCCGTCCAGTGGTCCAGACCGTTGTTATGATGTCATATAGGGCAGTCTGTGCACAAACACCACCCTCCCTCAGCCATTCGCTTGGGAGATCATCTCTGCCCGGTGCTTTTCCTGGTCTCAGACTCCGGATGGCCTTCAGTAATTCCTCAACAGATGGCACCTCAGCCAGTCACTCACAAGGGTTGACTTCTTTCAATATTTGTGGCACCGCAGCCTCAGCAGGGTCATCCCCACTTTTCCTGGCTGAGGGATTTCCCCTCCCCCAGGACCTCACAGAAATGCTCAGCAAATCTGCAAACCTGTTCCTGGGGGTCGGAGATTGGATCACCGTTTTTTCCCCTAATGATGGTAATAGGTGTGGCGCTGCAGGTTACTTTTTTGATGGAGTTAAATAGAGATTTGTGATCGCGGGCCACTGAGGCAGACTCCATCTCCTCAGCAACCCGCAACCACCACCCATCCTTGCATCGCCTCACGGCTATCCGAACCTCCGAGCGAAGGCTGCGGTAAGCCTCCTCATTCTCTGACGTGGCATTCTGTAGCCGATGACAGTGGGCCTGTCGCTTTTTCTCAACTATCCTGAACACATACTCTGTCAGCCAGGGTCTCTGGGGAGGTCTGGACCACATACCCAAAGTTGCCATTGCAGCTGCATGAGTCACAGTCCTAAACCTCGCCCATTTACCCTCGACATCAGGAGGAGGTGGGGACGATGCCAACCCCAGCCGCAAGCGATGATGAAATTCTCGCTTACAACTTTCATAAGATAACTGAGACCAAGCCACTGTAGGTTGGAATGGGGTCCTGGGTGTACCCCCACCACCGGAGTGGAAGAATGGCAGGCGCATCTTACAGATGACAAGTCGATGGTCAGAGAGCAGATCAGCTCCACGGTAGGTCCTGGTGTCAAAGACATGGGCTCACATCCGCTGGTCCATCATTATGTAGTCCAGCAGATGTTCTTGCTTGGACCCGGCATGCATCCATGATGTTGTATGGATGCACCGATGCCGGAACAGCATGTTGGTAATTACAAGCCCATGGGCTGCACAAAAATCTAGAAGTCTCCTATCATTGTTATTGAGCTGATCTGGCCCTTGCCCTCCAATCAATCCAGACCAGGTGCCAGCATCATGACCAACTCAGGCATTGACGTCACCCAACAAGATGACTCTATCCCGAGGTGCCCCTTTAGCCAGCACCTGTGACAGGAGGTCATAGAAGGCATCTGACTCATCGGCCTTGCCTGCATCCCTCCACGGATGTTCATCTTCGGTGGGGGCATAAGTAACCACGACCACCACTCCTCGCCACTGGTTGATGGGAAGGCGAGCCCAAAGTAGCCTGGGGCTTACAGCTTCCCACACCTCACCGCCACGCTCCCACGCCCCCTTGATTATTATGTTCAAAAGAAGAGCCACACCCTGTTGTTTGGCAGTCTGCTGCCCCGAGTAGAGGACTGTCCACCCCTCATGGTGGCAAGAGCCAGAACCGGTCCACCGGACCTCCTGAATGCCGCATAGATCCAGGCGGTACCGGTCCAGCTCCCGACAGAGGAGTGGCAGCCTCTCCTCCGCAGTGAGCGTTCGAACATTCCACGTGGCCATCTGTAGCGGCTTTTCGTTGTTTCTGGAGGATCCCCGAGGGTAGAGATTCAATTGGCGTCTTGCCAGGAGACGTCATAGACGCCTGTCACCCCGGGGCCTCCGGCACAAGCTTATTAATTAGATAATTTATACATCTTCTTTGGTTCTTTCGGTAAAGTCATGTAGAATGAGAATAAAATAATACATTGATAAAATAAAATAACACAATAATATTCTCACGACGTTTCGGCCACAACACAAGCGGCCTTCATCAGGTGAAGGGGAGTCTCGTCCCCTTCACCTGATGAAGGCCGCTTGTGTTGTGGCCGAAACGTCGTGAGAATTTAATTGTGTTATTTTATTTGATCAATTTATTATTTTATTCCAATTCTACGTGACTTTACCGAAAGAACCAAAGAAGATGAATCCTTGCAGTCACCAAAGCTTTAAATCGAAATTTATACATGGTTTAGTGGTAATTAATTGAAGGTGGAGGGGTTACCAGCCCCTCGCACCCGTCCAGAGCCCCCGTTTAGCCCCTGTGGTGGGCAAAGACGCCATGAGGGGAGGAGCCAATCGGAATTGGCCCTCCCCCCACAGCACTGTCCACGACAGAGTTGCCCGTTCGGTACCCACCCACTCACTCACCCACCTACTCACCCACTCACTCACCCACCTACTCACCCACTCACTCACCCCCCACTCACTCACTCCCTCACCCACCCATCCACCCAGTAACTCACCCCCCACTCACTCACCCACTCACCCACCCACTCACTCACCCACTCACCCACTCACTCACTCACCCACTCATTCACTCACTCACTCACCCACTCACTCACTCACTCACCCACTCACTCACTCCCTCACCCACCCACTCACTCACCCACTCACCCCCCACTCACTCACCCACTCACCCACCCACTCACTCACCCACTCACCCACTCACTCACTCACCCACTCATTCACTCACTCACTCACTCACCCACTCACTCACTCACTCACCCACTCACTCACTCCCTCACCCACCCACTCACTCACCCACTCACCCCCCACTCACTCACCCACTCACCCACCCACTCACTCACCCACTCACCCACCCACCCACTCACCCACACACTCACTCACCCACTCATTCACTCACCCACTCACTCACTCACTCACCCACTCACTCACTCACTCACCCACTCACTCACTAACTCACCCACTCACTCACTCACCCCACCCACTCACTCACCCACTCATTCACCCACCCACTCACTCACTCACCTACTCACTCACTCACCCACTCACTCACTCACTCACCCACTCACTCACTCACCCACTCACTCACTCACCCACTCACTCACTCACCCACTCACTCACTCACCCACTCACTCACTCACCCACCCACTCACTCACTCACTCACCCACCCACTCACTCACTCACCCACCCACTCACTCACTCACTCACCCACTCACTCACTCACCCACTCACTCACTCACCCACTCACTCACTCACTCACCCACCCACTCACTCACTCACTCACCCACTCATTCACCCACCCACTCACTCACTCACTCACCCACTCACTCACCCACTCACTCACCCACTCACTCACTCACCCACTCACTCACCCACTCACTCACTCACTCACCCACTCACTCACTCACTCACCCACCCACTCACTCACTCACTCACCCACTCATTCACCCACCCACTCACTCACTCACCCACTCACTCACTCACTCACCCACTCATTCACCCACTCACTCACTCACTCACCCACTCACTCACCCACTCACCCACTCATTCACCCACCCACTCATTCACTCACTCACTCCCTCACCCACCCATCCACCCAGTAACTCACCCCCCACTCACTCACCCACTCACCCACCCACTCACTCACCCACTCACCCACTCACTCACTCACCCACTCATTCACTCACTCACTCACCCACTCACTCACTCACTCACTCACCCACTCACTCACTCCCTCACCCACCCACTCACTCACCCACTCACCCCCCACTCACTCACCCACTCACCCACCCACTCACTCACCCACTCACCCACTCACTCACTCACCCACTCATTCACTCACTCACTCACTCACTCACCCACTCACTCACTCACTCACCCACTCACTCACTCCCTCACCCACCCACTCACTCACCCACTCACCCCCCACTCACTCACCCACTCACCCACCCACTCACTCACCCACTCACCCACCCACCCACTCACCCACTCACTCACTCACCCACTCATTCACTCACCCACTCACTCACTCACTCACCCACTCACTCACTCACTCACCCACTCACTCACTAACTCACCCACTCACTCACTCACCCACCCACTCACTCACCCACTCATTCACCCACCCACTCACTCACTCACCTACTCACTCACTCACCCACTCACTCACTCACTCACCCACTCACTCACTCACCCACTCACTCACTCACCCACTCACTCACTCACCCACTCACTCACTCACCCACTCACTCACTCACCCACCCACTCACTCACTCACTCACCCACCCACTCACTCACTCACCCACCCACTCACTCACTCACTCACCCACTCACTCACTCACCCACTCACTCACTCACCCACTCACTCACTCACTCACCCACTCACTCACTCCCTCACCCACCCACTCACTCACCCACTCACCCCCCACTCACTCACCCACTCACCCACCCACTCACTCACCCACTCACCCACTCACTCACTCACCCACTCATTCACTCACTCACTCACTCACTCACCCACTCACTCACTCACTCACCCACTCACTCACTCCCTCACCCACCCACTCACTCACCCACTCACCCCCCACTCACTCACCCACTCACCCACCCACTCACTCACCCACTCACCCACCCACCCACTCACCCACTCACTCACTCACCCACTCATTCACTCACCCACTCACTCACTCACTCACCCACTCACTCACTCACTCACCCACTCACTCACTAACTCACCCACTCACTCACTCACCCACCCACTCACTCACCCACTCATTCACCCACCCACTCACTCACTCACCTACTCACTCACTCACCCACTCACTCACTCACTCACCCACTCACTCACTCACCCACTCACTCACTCACCCACTCACTCACTCACCCACTCACTCACTCACCCACTCACTCACTCACCCACCCACTCACTCACTCACTCACCCACCCACTCACTCACTCACCCACCCACTCACTCACTCACTCACCCACTCACTCACTCACCCACTCACTCACTCACCCACTCACTCACTCACTCACTCACCCACCCACTCACTCACTCACTCACCCACTCATTCACCCACCCACTCACTCACTCACTCACCCACTCACTCACCCACTCACTCACCCACTCACTCACTCACCCACTCACTCACCCACTCACTCACTCACTCACCCACTCACTCACTCACTCACCCACCCACTCACTCACTCACTCACCCACTCATTCACTCACCCACTCACTCACTCACCCACTCACTCACTCACTCACCCACTCATTCACCCACTCACTCACTCACTCACCCACTCACTCACCCACTCACCCACTCATTCACCCACCCACTCATTCACTCACTCACTCCCTCACCCACCCATCCACCCAGTAACTCACCCCCCACTCACTCACCCACTCACCCACCCACTCACTCACCCACTCACCCACTCACTCACTCACCCACTCATTCACTCACTCACTCACCCACTCACTCACTCACTCACTCACCCACTCACTCACTCCCTCACCCACCCACTCACTCACCCACTCACCACCCACTCACTCACCCACTCACCCACCCACTCACTCACCCACTCACCCACTCACTCACTCACCCACTCATTCACTCACTCACTCACTCACCCACTCACTCACTCACTCACCCACTCACTCACTCCCTCACCCACCCACTCACTCACCCACTCACCCCCCACTCACTCACCCACTCACCCACCCACTCACTCACCCACTCACCCACCCACCCACTCACCCACTCACTCACTCACCCACTCACTCACTCACCCACTCACTCACTCACTCACCCACTCACTCACTCACTCACCCACTCACTCACTCACTCACCCACTCACTCACTCACCCACCCACTCACTCACCCACTCATTCACCCACCCACTCACTCACTCACCTACTCACTCACTCACCCACTCACTCACTCACTCACCCACTCACTCACTCACCCACTCACTCACTCACCCACTCACTCACTCACCCACTCACTCACTCACCCACTCACTCACTCACCCACTCACTCACTCACTCACTCACCCACCCACTCACTCACTCACCCACCCACTCACTCACTCACTCACCCACTCACTCACTCACCCACTCACTCACTCACCCACTCACTCACTCACTCACTCACCCACCCACTCACTCACTCACTCACCCACTCATTCACCCACCCACTCACTCACTCACTCACCCACTCACTCACCCACTCACTCACCCACTCACTCACTCACCCACTCACTCACCCACTCACTCACTCACTCACCCACTCACTCACTCACTCACCCACCCACTCACTCACTCACTCACCCACTCATTCACCCACCCACTCACTCACTCACCCACTCACTCACTCACTCACCCACTCATTCACCCACTCACTCACTCACTCACCCACTCACTCACCCACTCACCCACTCATTCACCCACCCACTCACTCACTCACTCACCCACTCACTCACCCACTCACTCACCCACTCACTCACTCACCCACTCACTCACCCACTCACTCACTCACTCACCCACTCACTCACTCACTCACCCACCCACTCACTCACTCACTCACCCACTCACTCACCCACCCACTCACTCACTCACCCACTCACTCACTCACTCACCCACTCATTCACCCACTCACTCACTCACTCACCCACTCACTCACCCACTCACCCACTCATTCACCCACCCACTCACTCACTCACCCACTCACTCACTCACTCACCCACTCATTCACCCACTCACTCACCCACTCACCCACCCACTCACTCACTCACCCACTCACTCACTCACTCACCCACTCACTCACTCACCCACCCACTCACTCACTCACCCACCCACCCACTCACCCACCCACTAACCCACTCACTCACTCACTCACCCACCCACTCACTCACTCACCCACCCACTCACTCACTCACCCACTCACTCACTCACCCACTCACTCACTCACCCACTCACTCACCCACTCACTCACTCACCCACCCACTCACTCACTCACTCACCCACTCACTCACCCACTCACTCACTCACCACCCACTCACTCACCCACTCACTCACTCACTCACCCACTCACTCACCCACTCACTCACTCACTCACCCACTCACTCACTCACCCACTCACTCACCCACTCACTCACTCACCCACTCACTCACTCACCCACCCACTCACTCACCCACTCACTCACTCACCCACCCACTCACCCACTCACTCACTCACCTACCCACTCACTCACTCACCCACCCACTCACTCACTCACCCACTCACTCACTCACTCACCCACTCACTCACTCACTCACCCACTCACTCACCCACTCACTCACTCACTCACCCACCCACCCACTCACTCACCCACTCACTCACTCACCCACCCACTCACCCACTCACTCAATCACTCACCCACTCATTCACTCACCCACTCACTCACTCACTCACCCACCCACTCACTCACCCACTCACCCACTCACTCACCCACTCACCCACTCACTCACTCACCCACCCACCCACTCACTCACCCACCCACCCACCCACTCACTCACCCACTCACTCACTCACTCACCCACCCACTCACTCAACACCGTTGTTTACCTTTCCCGAGGCAATTCCGAGATGATGCCCCAGAGGGACCACCACCACCATCACCACCACCATCACCACCACCATCACCACCACCATCACCACCACCACCACCACGCTCACCACCAGGCACACAGCCACTCCTGCGCGATGGTGCCTGGTGAGCGTCGTCCTGGTGAGCGTTGTGGTGAGCGTTGTGGTGAGCGGTGTGGTGAGCGTTGTGGTGGTGGTGGTGGTGGTGATGGTCGTGGTGGTGGTGGTGGTGGTAAGGATCACACGGTGCAAGGAAATGATGGAGTTGACAGGGAGGTTCTGTGATGGTGGTGGTGATGGTGGTGATGGTGATGGTGGTGGCGGTGATGTGGGAGAGAGACAGGGAGAGAGAAAACTTTGGATTAGACACACAGACACACACAGACACACACAGACACACACACAGACACACACAGACACACACAGACACACAGAAACACACACAGACACACACACAGACACACACATACATAGACACATACACAGACACACACAGACACACACATACATAGACACACACAGACACACACACACAGACACACACAGACAACAACAACCGCCATTCGCCACTAAGTGGCGGTGAAGTCACCACGACGCTTGTGCCAAGCTATGTGCACCCTGAGGCCACGTGAAGTGTCGAACGCCCGCTGGCAGGAGGTCACGGGGCAGACCCAGGTGCCACGGGTCGACTGACTGAGATGACTGAGATGACTGGCTGATGCACCACCTGTGCCCCCTACTGTGCCAACCTGCTGTGCTTTAGCCACCCGGCGCTCCGCTCGTTGTTCTGAGCGTCGCTCCTCCGCCCTCCATTGTTGTTGGAGGGCGACTGCCTCCAACTGCCCAGTAGCATCCTTCACGAGCCTCCTCCACAGAGGCCGATCTTGACACCGCTGGTACCAGTCATCGGCAAGTCAACTCAGCTCCACGTCCTCCTGTACCACATCACTCCATCTCTTCTCTAGGCCGTGCCGCGCCCGCTTAGCCCCCTCAATCCGGCCAAACAAAAGCTGTTTCGGCATGCGGTGGCTGGGCATGCGGGCTACATGACCCAGCCATCGCAGCCTTGCCTGCCGGAGGAGCTCACCGATGGGACCCTGCCCAGATATTTCAAGGATTTGTGAGCTCCTCACACAATCCAGTCTGGTTAAACCCAGGATGGATCGTAGGCAGGCCAGCCTAAATGTTTCTAACCGGCGAAGATGTTCCATTAGGGGGGTCCACGTTTCGCAAGCGTAGAGAAGGGAGGGAATGACTGTGGCCGAGAAGACCTGAAGCTTAGTGCGGAGCGACAGACCAGGTAGCTTCCACACAGCGTTACGCAACCGATGAAAAGATATTGCCGCTCGACTGATTCGGAGTGAGACCTCTGCTGTTAAACTGGAGCCAGTCACAAGCACACTGCCCAGGTATGGGAAACTCTCCACTCTCTCCACAACTGCCCCATCACCGATTGGGAGTTGTGGGGGTGGAGTGTCCGATGGTACAAAATACCCAGGCAGGTGCTTAGTTTTGGTGGGGCTGATGGTAAGGCCCCACCTCTTAGTGGCACGCTCCAGTCTCAGCAGCAGCGTCTCCAACTCCTCCTCTGACTGAGCAGCTATTACCAAATCATCAGCATACATAACGTGGTTGAGCAATAGGGAGCCATCCCTTGACTGCACCCGGGCATCGATTAGCCTCCCATTATATCTGTACCATATGGAGTTTCCCCCGGTACAGCTAATGAAGGCTTCACGAACTACGTGGTCAAAATAGATGTTAAATAATGTGGGAGCCAGAGGACATCCCTGTCGCACCCCAAGGTGTACAGGGAATGGCTCTGACTCCCGGCCACGTAGTTTTACCCGGGCCCGCTCACCATCATGAAGGTCCTTAATGATCGTGAGCAGAGGGTCAGGTACTCCAAAAGCACGAAGAACGACCCAGAGCCCAGGCCTACTGATGGTATCATAGGCCTTGACCAGGTCAATAAAGCAGAGATGTAGGTCTTGTTGGAATTCCCTACACCTCTGCTGTAGCAGACGGACAAAAAATATGGCATCTGTGCAGGACCGCCCTTTCCTGAAACCGCATTGGGACTCCGCAAGCCTCTCCTCAGCGTGCCTGGCAAGGCGATGCTGAATAATCCTTGCCAGGACCTTTCCCGGCACACTGAGGAGTGAGATGCCCCTGTAGTTGTTACAGTCTGTGCGGTCCCCCTTCTTAAAAAGGGGGACCACCAGGGCATCCTTCCAATCCTGCGGAACCCGCCCAGTGGTCCAGACTGTTATTATGATGTCAAATAGGGCAGTCTGTGCACAAACGCCACCCTCCCTCAACATTTCGCTTGGGAGATCATCTCTGCCCACTGCCTTTCCTGGTCTCAGACTCCGGATTGCCTTCAATACTTCCTCAGCAGATGGCACCTCAGCCAGCCACTCACAGGGGGTGACTTCTTCCAATATTTGAGGCACCGCAGCCTCAGCAGGGTCATCCTCACTTTGTGCCACGATGTTTTCCTGGCTGAGGGATTTTCCCTCCCCCAGGACCTCACAGAAATGCTCAGCAAATCTGCAAACCTGTTCCTGGGGGTCGGAGATTGGGTCACCGTTTTTTCCCCTAATGATGGTAATAGGTGTGGCGCTGCAGATTACTTTTTTGATGGAGTTAAATAGAGATTTGTGATCACGGGCCACTGAGGCAGACTCCATCTCCTCAGCAACCCGCGACCACCACCCATCCTTGCAGCGCCTCACGGCTCTCCGAACCTCCGAGCGAAGGCTGCGGTAAGCCTCCTCATTCTCTGACGTGGGATACTGTAGCCGATGACAGTGGGCCTGTCGCTTTTTCTCAACCATCCTGAACACCTCCTCTGTCAGCCAGGGTCTCTGGGGATGTCTGGACCGCGTACCCAAAGCAGCCATTGCAGCTGCATGAGTCACAGTCCTAAACCTCGCCCATTTACCCTCGACATCAGGAGGAGTGGGGGACGATGCCAATCCCAGCCGCAAGCGATGATGAAATTCTCGCTTGCAACTTTCATCAGATAACTGAGACCAGGCCACTTTAGGTTGGAATGGGGTCCTGGGTGTACACCCACCACCGGAGTGGAAGAATGGCAGGCGCATCTTACAGATGACTAGTCGATGGTCAGAGGGCAGATCAGCTCCACGGTAGGTCCTGGTGTCAAGGACATGGGCTCGCATTCGCTGGTCCGTCACTATGTAGTCCAGCAGAGATGTTCTTGCTTGGACCCGGCATGCATCCATGATGTTGTGTGGATGCGCCGATGCCGGAACAGCGTGTTGGTAATTACAAGCCCATGGGCTACACAAAAATCTAGCAGCCTCCTACCATTGTTATTGTGCTGATCTGGCCCATTCCCTCCAATCACTCCAGACCAGGTGCCAGTATCATGACCAACTCGGGCATTGAAGTCACCCAACATGATGACTCTATCCCGAGGGGCCACTTTAGCCAGCACCTGTGACAGGAGGTCATAGAAGGCATCTGACTAATCGGCTTTGCCTGCATCCCTCCACGAATGTTCGTCTTCGGACACACACACAGACAGACACACACAGACAGACACACACACAGTTACACACACACAGACACACACACAGACACAGACACACACACAGACACACACACAGTTATACACACGCACAGTTATACACACACAGTTATACACACACACAGACACACACACAGACACACACACAGTTATACACACGCACAGTTATACACACACACAGTTATACACACACACAGACACACACACAGACACACACACAGACACACACACACAAACCACAGATTCCAACCTCAAACCATCACCCGCTGGGATTAATCTCCTCGCTTTCCTGATTGCCTAGCAACGAGGCTTGGCCTCGTTGCTAGGCAACCGTGAAAGCTCGGTTGCTAGGCAACACGTGGTGAGTCGATGGGTCTCTGTGTAGTGGTGAGTCTATGGGTCTCTGTATAGTAGTGGTGAGTCTATGGGTCTCTGTGTAGTGGTGGTGAGTCTATGGGTCTCTGTGTGGTGGTGAGTCTATGGGTCTCTGTGTAGTGGTGAGTCTATGGGTCTCTGTGTAGTGGTGAGTCTATGGGTCTCTGTGTAGTGGTGAGTCTATGGGTCTCTGTGTAGTGGTGAGTCTATGGTTCTCTGTGTAGTGGTGAGTCTATGGGTCTCTGTGTAGTGGTGAGTCTATGGGTCTCTGTGTAGTGGTGAGTCTATGGGTCTCTGTGTAGTGGTGGTGAGTCTATGGGTCTCTGTGTAGTGGTGAGTCTATGGGTCTCTGTGTAGTGGTGAGTCTATGGGTCTCTGTGTAGTGGTGAGTCTATGGGTCTCTGTGTAGTGGTGAGTCTATGGGTCTCTGTGTAGTAGTGGTGAGTCTATGGGTCTCTGTGTAGTGGTGGTGAGTCTATGGGTCTCTGTGTAGTGGTGAGTCTATGGGTCTCTGTGTAGTGGTGAGTCTATGGGTCTCTGTGTAGTGGTGAGTCTATGGGTCTCTGTAGTGGTGGTGAGTCTATGGGTCTCTGTGTATTGGTGGTGAGTCTATGGGTCTCTGTGTGGTGGTGAGTGTAGTGTTGAGTGCAGTGGTGAGTGTAGGGGTGAGTGTAGTGGTGAGTGTAGTGGTGAGTAGTGGTGAGTGAAGTGGTGCGTGTAGTAGTGGTGAGTGTAGTGGTGGGTGTAGTGGTGAGTGTAGCAGTGGTGAGTAGTGTTGAGTGTAGTGGTGAGTGTAGGGGTGAGTGTAGTGGTGAGTGTAGTGGTGAGTGTACTGGTGAGTGGTGGTGAGTGTAGTGGTGAGTGTAGTGGTGAGTGTAGTAGTGAGTGTAGTGGTGAGTGTAGTGGTGAGTGTAGTGCTGAGTGTAGTAGTGAGTGTAGTGGTGAGTGTAGTGGTGAGTGTAATGGTGAGTGTAGGGGTGAGTGTAGTGGTGAGTGTAGTGGTGAGTGTAGTGGTGAGTGGTGAGTGTAGTGGTGAGTGTAGTAGTGATTGTAGTGGTAAGTGTAGTGGTGAGTGTAGTAGTGAGTAGTGGTGAGTGTAGGGGTGAGTGTAGTGGTGAGTGTAGTGGTGAGTGGTGAGTGTAGTGGTGAGTGTAGTGGTGAATAGTGAGTGTAGTGGTGGGTGTAGTGGTGAGTGTAGTGGTGAGTAGTGAGTGTAGTGGTGAGTGTAGTGGTGAGTGTGGTGGTGAGTGTGGTGGTGAGTGTAGTGGTGAGTGTAGTGGTGAGTGTGGTGGTGAGTGTAGTGGTGAGTGTGGTGGTGAGTGTGGTGGTGAGTGTGGTGGTGAGTGTGGTGGTGAGTTTATGACTCCTCACCTTGAACCTTCAATGTATCCATCTGGGGAGAAACAGAGAAGTGAGTGGTGAGGTGAGTGACATTCACCTCACTCACTCACTCACCCACTCACTCACCCACTCACTCACTCACTCACCCACTCAATCACTCACTCACTCACCTACTCACTCACCCACTCACTCACAACTCACTCACTCACCCACTCACCCACTCATTCACCTCACCCACTCACTCACCCACTCACTCACTCACTCACCCACTCAATCACTCACTCACCCACTCACTCACTCACCCACTTACTCACCCACTCACTCACTCACTCACCCACTCAATCACTCACTCACTCACCCACTCACTCACTCACCCACTCACTCACTCACCCACTCAATCACTCACTCACTCACTCACCCACTCACTCACTCACCCACTCAATCACTCACTCACTCACTCACTCACCCACTCACTCACTCACTCACCCACTCACTCACCCACTCACTCACTCACCCACTCAATCACTCACTCACCCACTCACTCACTCACTCACCCACTCACTCACTCACCCACTCAAGCACTCACTCACTCACCCACTCACTCACTCACCCACCCACTTACTCACCCACTCACTCACTCACTCACCCACACTCACCCAATCACTCACTCACCCACTCAACCACTCACTCACTCACCTACTCACTCACACACTCACTCACTCACTCTCCCACTCAATCACTCACTCACTCACCCACTCACTCACTCACCCACTCACCACTTACCCACTCACTCATCCACTCACTCACCCACTCACTCACTCACTCACCCACTCAAGCACTCACTCACTCACCCACTCACTCACCCACTCACTCACTCACCCACTCACTCACCCACTCACTCATTCACCCACTCACTCACCAACTCACTCACTCACCCACTCACTCACCCACTCACCCAATCACTCACCCACTCACCACTTACCCACTCACTCACTCACCCACTCACTCACTCACCCACTCACCCACCCACTCACTCACATGGTGATGTTGTTGATGTTGTTGATGCTGATGATGATATTGATGATGATGATGTTGTTGATGCTGTTGATGCTGATGATGCTGTTGATGTTGATTATGTTGTTGATGTTGATGATGTTGTTGATGTTATTGTTGCTGTTGATGATGATTATCTTGTTGTTGATGTTGTTGATGTTGATGATGCTATTGTTGATGTTATTGTTGATGTTGATGATTATGTCGTTGATGTTGATGATGCTGTTGATCTTGATTATGTTGTTGATGTTGTTGATGATGTTATTGTTGATGTTGTTGATGTTGATGATGTTATTGATGTTGATGATGTTGTTGATGTTGATGATGATCATGTTGTTGATGTTGTTGATGTTGATGATGTTATTGTTGATGTTGTTGATGTTATTGTTGATGATTATGTTGTTGATGTTGATGATGTTATTGATGTTGACGATGTTTTTGATGTTGATGATGATCATGTTGTTGATGTTGTTGATGTTGTTGATGTTGATGATGTTATTGTTGGTGTTGTTGATGTTATTGTTGATGTTGATGATGATTATGTTGTTGATGTTGATGATGTTATTGTTGATGTTTTTGATGTTATTGTTGATGTTGATGATTATTATGTTGATGATGTTATTGTTGATGTTGATGATGTTGATGATGTTATTGATGATGTTGCTAATGTTATTGTTGATGATGATCATGTTGTTGATGTTGTTGATGTTGATGATGTTGTTGATGTTATTGTTGATGTTGATGATGATCATGTTGTTGATGTTGTTGATGTTATTGTTGATGTTGATGATGATCATGTTGTTGATGATGTTGATGTTGATGATGTTATTGCTGATGTTGATGATGTTATTGTTGATGTTGTTGATGTTATTGTTGATGTTGATGATGATTATGTTGTTGATGTTGTTGATGTTGATGATGGTATTGTTGATGTTGTTGATGTTGATGATGTTATTGTTGATGTTGTTGATGTTATTGTTGATGTTGATGATTATTATGTTGTTGATGTTGTTGATGTTGATGATGTTATTGTTGATGTTGTTGATGTTATTGTTGATGATTATGTTGTTGATGTTATTGTTGATGTTGATGATGTTGATGATGTTATTGTTGATGTTGTTGATGTTATTGTTGATGTTGATGATTATTATGTTGTTGATGTTGATGATGTTATTGTTGATGTTGATGATGTTGATGATGTTATTGTTGATGTTGCTCATGTTATTGTTGATGTTGATGATGATCATGTTGTTGATGTTGTTGATGTTGATGATGTTGTTGATGTTATTGTTGATGTTGATGATGATGATCATGTTGTTGATGTTGTTGATGATCTTATTGCTGATGTTGATGATGTTATTGTTGATGTTGTTGATGTTATTGTTGATGTTGATGATGATTATGTTGTTGATGCTATTGTTGATGTTGTTGATGTCTTACCGAGGGTTTTGTCTCCTGCAGAGTGGTGGGTAGACGCTGCATGGCGACAGCAGCAGAGCGGCCAGGAACAATCAGCACCAACACCACCCCCATCACCAACATCACCAACATCACCCCAATCATCCTCCTGGAGATACACACACAGATACACATACACACAGATACACACACACAGACACACACACACAGATACACACACACACAGATACGCACACATACACACGCAGATACACACACACAGACACACACAGTTACACACACACAGACACACACACAGATACACACACAGACACACACAGATACACACAGATACACACAGATACACACAGATACACACACACATATACACACACACACAGACACACACACATATACACACACAGACATACACACACAGATACACACACACACAGATATACACACAGACACACAGACACACACACACGCAGATGCAGACACACACACTGATACACACACAGACACACAGACACACACAGACATACACACACAGATACACACACGCAGATATGCACACAGACACACAGACACACACACACAGGCACACACACGCAGACACACACACAGATACACACACAGACACACACAGACATACACAGACACACACACAGATACACACACACAGACACACACACACACAGACACACACAGATACACACACACAGACACACATATACACACACACAGACACACACACAGATACACACACAGACATACACACAGATACACACACACAGATATACACACAGACACAGACACACAGACACACACACACAGACACACACGCAGGTACAGACACACACACACACACACAGACACACACACGCAGATACACACACACAGATACACACACAGACACACAGACACACACATACACAGACATACACAGACACACACACAGACACACACACACAGACACACACACAGATACACACACACAGACACACACATACACACACAGACACACAGATACACACACACACAGACACACACATACACACAGACACACACACAGATACACACACAGACATACACACACAGATACACACACAGATATACTCACAGACACAAACACACAGACACACACGCAGATACAGACACACACACAGATATACACACACACACAGACACACACACGCAGATACACACACACACACAGATACACACACAGACACACACACAGACATACACAGACACACACACAGACACACACACACAGATATATACACACACACACACAGATACACACACACACAGATACACACACACAGATACACACACACAGACACACACAGACATACACACACAGATACATACACAGACAGACACACAGACACACACACAGATACAGACACACACATAGACACACACAGACACACACACAGATATATATACACACACACACAATACACACACTCACAGATATACACACACAAATACACACACACAGACACACAGATACAAACACACAAATACACACAGATACACACTCACTCCCTCTATCTACAATAGATATCTAATACACTATATATAATAGATTATACACACACACACAAATAGTATACACAGCACACTCATTCATTATATACACTTAATATGGCAACTACATTATATATAAATTCTATATACTACACTATATGTGGGTATTTATAAACTATGAGCTATTTTTAAGCTAAATATACGATATATAAACTATATCATCTATCTATATATAAATACTATATCATCTATAAAGTATAAAACTTTTTATAATCTATAAAAAAGCAAGATAATTTATAGATTATACTGCATGTACAGTATATTGTACTGTATATAATAGACTGTACATGCAGTACGCACAGTGCATACTGTATATACAGTACGTGTTGTATATACTGTATATACTGTATCGATTATATAAACACAATACTCTGTGTGTATGAACCCTATAATATGTATATAATGTATAAATAGTGTATATAATGTATAAATAGTGTGTAGTATTTATAAATCGTGTGTATAATGTATAGTGTGTATTATGTATAAATAGTGTGTATAATGTATAAATAGTGTATATAATGTATAGTGTGTATAATGTATAAATAGTGTGTATAATGTATAAATAGTGTGTATAATGTATAAATAGTGTATATAATGTATATATAGTGTATATTATGTATAAATAGTGTATATAATGTATAAAGTGTATATAATGTATGTAGTGTGTATATAATGCATATATAATGTAAATACACTATATAATGTATAATTAATGTATAATTAGTGTATATATAATGTATAGTTAGTGTATAATTAGTATAAATATAAAGTGTATATACTATACATTATATTGACACTTTAGTCTATATTATTTACATGCTATATAATATATATAATGTATATACATTATATAGTGTATAATTAGTGTATATATAATGTATATATATAATCTAGAATTAGTGTATAATTAGTGTAAATATAAAGTGTATATACTATACATTGTGTTGACACTTTAGTGTATATAGTCTATATACTATATAATGTATATACACTATGTAGTGTATAATTAGTGTATAATTAGTGTAAATATAAAGTGTATATACTATACATTGTGTTGACATTTTAGTCTATATACTATATAATGTATATAATATGATGTATATACACTATATAGTGTATATTTAGAATGTATAATTATTGTATAATTATAATGTATAATTAGAATGTATAAACATTTTGTTGACACTTTAGTCTATATAATCTATATACTATATACTATGATGTATATACACTATATATTAAATATGTAGTGTATAATTATAATGTATAATTATAATGTATAATTAGAATGTATAATTAGAATGTATAAACATTTTGTTGACACTTTAGTCTATATAATCTACATACTATATAATATGATGTATATACACTATGTAGTGTATAATTATAAGGTATAATTATAAGGTATAATTAGAATGTATAAACATTTTGTTGACACTTTAACAGCTTCTGTCCACTGGAGCGGCTTCTCACGATGAAGATTTCAGAAGACGCCGTCGACTCGATTCCATTGGAACATTTACATTCCTCTACCGTCGATTCCTCAGACCCACAACCCTGTGGTGGGCAAGAGGAATCGATTATTTGAAGTCGGCACTCGTCGATTCCTAGCGTACGATTCGCTTCAGCACCAAGGACAGCGGCCGTAGCCGATTCGATTCGGAGGATATCGAAATTGCGATTCGACCGAGTCGATTCTTAGACTCATGCACGATTAATCGATTAACAATTGGTCAATTCTAATTCGGTCCCTATGACAGCAGGCGATTCGATTATATTCGATGATTTAGATGCCAGAGCGTCGATTCCACTGCTCACAACGCAAGCCTGGGGGGAGGGAATCGATTGTTTGAATCGAAATATTCGATTCCGAGAGGGCGGTTGCCATTCAGCACCAAGAATAGCGGTCATGGGCGATTCGGATCTCAGGAATTGATAAAATCGATTTCTCCCTGTCGATTCCGAGACACGCCGTAGGATTAGCCGTAGGAATCGCTCGCCGGAATGCAAACGGAAGGAATCGATTTCAGAATGCGACTCTTGAGTTGAGCGGTGGGTCGAATGGTTGGCACGCTGGGCCAAGCGATTCTGAGCATCGATCACGTTAATCGACCGAATCGATTGCAGCCCGCTACTGCAGCTGTCGCCCTCGGACAATCAGAGGCCGATGCTATTGGGGAATCGACGGTGTCGATTCCTGCCCCACGTATCCCTACGGGGAGAATCGATTTTGTTAATCGACGATCGATTTTGCCTGCTTAATGCTCGGCGATTCGCTTTGTTTCTCAGTGGAAGTGAATGGGCGGAATCGGGGAATCGTTGGACGATGGGAATCGAAGTATCGATTCTTCATGAAGGATGATGTCATCTGTACCACTCACCCACTCACTCACTCACCCACTCACTCACTCACCCACTCACCCACTCACTCACTCACCCACTCACCCACTCACTCACCCACTCACTCACCCACTCACTCACTCACCCACTCACTCACCCACTCATCCACCCACTCACTCACCCACTCACCCACTCACCCACTCACTCACCCACTCACTCACCCACTCACTCAATCACCCACTCAATCACTCACCCACTCACTCACTCACCCACTCACTCACCCACTCACTCACCCACTCACCCACTCACTCACCCACTTACGCACTCTTCCACCCACTCACTCACCCACTCCCTCACTCACTCACCCACTCACTCACTCACCCACTCACGCACTCTTCCATCCACTCACTCAACCACTCACTCACCCACTCACTCACTCACTCACCCACTCACTCACTCACCCACTCACTCACCCATTCACTCACTCACTCACCCACTCACTAAGTATATCTCACAATGATATATATATATTTTTATTGAATCCACTCCAGATAAAACACACAGCTAGTGACATAATCTCCTTGTATGTATCTCTATGAGTCTTTATGTATCTCTATGTATCTCTATGAGTCTCTATATATCTCTGTGTATCTCTATGTGTCTCTATGCATCTCTATGAGTCTCCATGTATCTCTATGTGTCTCTATGTATCTCTCTGTATCTCTATGGGTCTCTATCAGTCGATATGTATCTCTATGTATCTCTGAGTCTCTATGTATCTCTACGTATCTCTATGAGTCTATGTATCTCTATGTGTCTCTCTGAGTCTCTATGTATCTTTATGAGTCTCTATATATCTCTATGTATCTCTATGAGTCTCTATGTATCTCTATGAGTCTCCAGGAATCTCTATGTATCTCTATGAGTCTCTATATATCTCTATGTATCTCTATGAGTCTCTATATATCTCTGTGCATCTCTATGTGTCTCTATGCATCTCTATGAGTCTCCATGTATCTCTATGTGTCTCTATGTATCTCTCTGTATCTCTATGGGTCTCTATCAGTCGATATGTATCTCTATGTATCTCTGAGTCTCTATGTATCTCTACGTATCTCTATGAGTCTATGTATCTCTATGTGTCTCTCTGAGTCTCTATGTATCTTTATGAGTCTCTATATATCTCTATGTATCTCTATGAGTCTCTATGTATCTCTATGAGTCTCCAGGAATCTCTATGTATCTCTATGAGTCTCTATATATCTCTATGCATCTCTATGAGTCTCTATGTATCTCTGTATCTCTATGAGTCTCTATGGGTCCCTATGAGTCTCTATGGGTCTCTATGAGTCTCTATATATATCTGAGTCTCTATGATTCTCTATGTATCTCTATATATCTCTATGTATCTCTATGTATCTCTATGAGTCTCTATGTATCTCTATATGTATATAATTGATTATATTATTGAGTATATATGAGTGTATATAGAGTATTGATTATGTTTGTATATTATTTCACCAGCGCTGTCACACAGAGACAAAGATGACCAAGGTAGCCTCTATCAGGGCTGTAAGGGCAAGTGGAGTGAGTGAGTGGGTGGGTGAGTGAGGTGGGTGAGTGAGTGAGTGGGTGGGTGGGTGAGTGAGTAGGTGAGTGAGTGAGTGGATGGGTGACTGAGTGAGTGAGTGAGGTGGGTGGGTGAGTGAGTGAGTGAGGGGGTGAGTGAGTGAGTGGCTGAGTGAGTGGTTGAGTGAGGTTGGTGGGTGGGTGAGTGAGTGAGTGGGTGGGTGAGTGAGTGAGGGGGTGAGTGAGTGGGTGAGTGAGTGAGGGGGTGAGTGAGTGGGTGAGTGAGTGGGTGAGTGAGGTTGGTGGGTGGGTGAGTGAGTGAGTGGGTGGGTGAGTGAGTGAGTGAGGGGGGTGAGTGAGTGGGTGAGTGAGTGGGTGAGTGAATGAGTGAGTGAGGGGGTGAGTGAGTGGGTGAGTGAGTGAGTGGGTGAGTGAGTGAGTGGGTGAGTGAGTGAGTGGGTGGGTGAGTAAGGTTGGTGGGTGGGTGAGTGAGTGGGTGGGTGAGTGAGTGAGTGAGTGAGGGGGTGAGTGAGTGGGTGAGTGAGTGAGTGGGTGAGTGAGTGAGTGGGTGAGTGAGTGAGTGGGTGAGTGAGTGAGTGGGTGAGTGAGTGAGTGGGTGAGTGAGTGGGTGAGTGGGTGAGTGAGTGAGTGAGGTGGGTGGGTGGGTGGGTGAGTGAGTGAGTGGGTGAGTGGGTGAGTGAGTGAGGTGGGTGAGGTGAGTGAGTGGGTGAGTGAGTGAGGTGGGTGGGTGGGTGAGTGAGTGAGTGGGTGAGTGGGTGAGTGAGTGGGTGAGTGGGTGAGTGAGTGAGTGAGGTGGGTGGGTGGGTGGGTGAGTGAGTGAGTGGGTGAGTGAGTGGGTGAGTGGGTGAGTGAGTGGGTGAGTGAGTGAGGGGGTGAGTGAGTGGATGAGTGGGTGGGTGGGTGAGTGAGTGAGGTGGGTGAGTGAGGTGGGTGAGTGAGGTGGGTGAGTGAGTGAGTGGGTGAGTGGGTGAGTGAGTGAGTGAGGTGGGTGGGTGGGTGAGTGAGTGAGGTGGGTGGGTGGGTGGGTGAGTGAGTGAGTGGGTGAGTGAGTGGGTGAGTGGGTGAGTGAGTGGGTGAGTGAGTGAGGGGGTGAGTGAGTGAGTGAGTGGATGGGTGACTGAGTGAGTGAGTGAGGTGGGTGGGTGAGTGAGTGAGGGGGTGAGTGAGTGAGTGAGTGGCTGAGTGAGTGGTTGAGTGAGGTTGGTGGGTGGGTGAGTGAGTGAGTGGGTGGGTGAGTGAGTGAGGGGGTGAGTGAGTGGGTGAGTGAGTGAGGGGGTGAGTGAGTGGGTGAGTGAGTGGGTGAGTGAGGTTGGTGGGTGGGTGAGTGAGTGAGTGGGTGGGTGAGTGAGTGAGTGAGGGGGGTGAGTGGGTGAGTGAGTGGGTGAGTGAGTGGGTGAGTGAGGGGGTGAGTGAGTGGGTGAGTGAGTGAGTGGGTGAGTGAGTGAGTGAGTGGGTGAGTGAGTGGGTGGGTGAGTAAAGTGGGTGAGTGAGTGGGTGGGTGAGTGAGTGAGTGAGGGGGTGAGTGAGTGGGTGAGTGAGTGAGTGGGTGAGTGAGTGAGTGGGTGAGTGAGTGGGTGAGTGAGTGAGTGAGTGGGTGAGTGGGTGAGTGAGTGAGTGAGGTGGGTGGGTGGGTGGGTGAGTGAGTGAGTGGGTGAGTGAGTGGGTGAGTGGGTGAGTGAGTGAGTGAGGTGGGTGGGTGGGTGGGTGAGTGAGTGAGTGGGTGAGTGGGTGAGTGAGTGAGGTGGGTGAGGTGAGTGAGTGGGTGAGTGAGTGAGGTGGGTGGGTGGGTGAGTGAGTGAGTGGGTGAGTGGGTGAGTGAGTGGGTGAGTGGGTGAGTGAGTGAGTGAGGTGGGTGGGTGGGTGGGTGAGTGAGTGGGTGAGTGAGTGGGTGAGTGGGTGAGTGAGTGGGTGAGTGAGTGAGGGGGTGAGTGAGTGGATGAGTGGGTGGGTGGGTGAGTGAGTGAGGTGGGTGAGTGAGGTGGGTGAGTGAGGTGGGTGAGTGAGTGAGGGGGTGAGTGTGTGGATGAGTGAGTGAGGTGGGTGAGTGAGTGAGTGAGTGGGTGAGTGAGTGGGTGAGTGAGTGAGGTGGGTGAGTGAGTGAGTGAGTGGGTGAGTGAGTGAGTGGGTGAGTGAGTGGATGAGTGAGTGAGTGAGTGGATGAGTGAGTGAGTGAGTGGGTGAGTGAGTGAGTGGATGAGTGAGTGAGTGGGTGAGTGAGTGGGTGAGTGAGTGAGTGGGTGAGTGAGTGAGTGGGTGAGTGAGTGAGTGGATGAGTGAGTGAGTGGGTGAGTGAGTGAGGTGGGTGAGTGAGTGGGTGAGTGAGTGAGTGGATGAGTGAGTGAGTGGGTGAGTGAGTGGGTGAGTGAGTGAGTGGGTGAGTGAGTGAGTGGGTGAGTGAGTGAGTGGATGAGTGAGTGAGTGGGTGAGTGAGTGGGTGAGTGAGTGAGTGGGTGAGTGAGTGAGTGGATGAGTGAGTGAGTGGGTGAGTGAGTGGGTGAGTGAGTGAGTGGGTGAGTGAGTGAGTGGGTGAGTGAGTGAGTGGATGAGTGAGTGAGTGGGTGAGTGAGTGAGGTGGGTGAGTGCTTACAGCTCCTCACTCTCAACCAACGGCATGGAGCCAAATGTCGCCCCAAAGTTTGCCGAACGTCGCCCGAACGTCGCTCGAACGTCCAACCCCAACTTTGAGAGGGCGGCGTAAGGGGAGTTTGGGGGCGGGGCCGCGAGGCGTGGGGCGTGGCCAGAAGCCCCCACGTGGTACAGGGGGCGGGGCTCTGGGGTGGGGGGAGGGAGAGAGAGAACGCAGATCCACTCACTCACCACTCACTCACCACTCACACACTCACTCACTGAAAACTCACTCACTCACCACCCACTCATTCACCACCCACTCACTCACCACTCACTCACTCACCCACCACTCACTAACCACTCACTCACCCACTCACTCACTCACTTACTCACCACTCACTCACTCACCACTCACTCACTCACTCACCCACTCACTCACTGAAAACTCACTCACTCACCACCCACTCATTCACCACCCACTCACTCACCACTCACTCACTCACTCACCCACCACTCACTCACTCACCCACTCACCCACTCACCCACCACTCACTCACTCACCGACTCACCCACTAACTCACTCACCCACTCACCCACTAATTCACTCACCCACTCACCCACTAACTCACTCACCCACTAACTCACTCACCCACTCACTCACTCACCACTCACTCACTCACCCACTCACTCACTCACCACTCACTCACTCACTCACCCACTCACTCACACGCTCACTCAACCACTCACTCACTCACCCACCCACCCACTCAATCACCCACTCACCCACTCACTCACCCACTCACTCACCTACTCACCCACTAACTCACTCACCCACTCACTCACTCACCACTTACTCACCCACTCACTCACTCACCACTCACTCACCCACTCACTCACTCACCCTCTCACCCACTCACTCACTCACTCAAACACTCACTCACTCACTCACCCACCCACCCACTCACCACTCACTCACTCACTCACCACTCACTCACTCACTCACCGACTCACTCACTCACCCACTCACTCACCCACTCACTCACCCACCGACTCACTCACTCAACCACTCACTCACTCACTCACCCACCCAGCCACCCACTAACTCACTCACCACTCATTCACTCACTCACACACCCACTCACTCACCACTCACACACACACCCACTCACTCACCACTCACACACTCACTCACTCACCCACTCACTCACCGACTCACTCACTCACCCACCCACTCACTCACTCATTCACTCACCCACTCACCCACTCACTCACCACTCACTCATCCACTCACTCACTCACCACTCACTCACTCAATCACCCACTCACTCACTCACTCACCGACTCACTCACCCACTCACCCACTCACTCACTCACCGACTCACTCACTCACTCACCCACTCAACCAATCACTTACTCACCCACTCACTCACTCACCACTCACTCACCTCTCACTCACCCACTCACCACTCACTCACCACTCACTCACTCACCCACTCACCACTCACCACTCACTCACCCACCCACTCACCACTCACTCACCCACTCACTCACCCACCACTCACTCACCACTCACTCACGCACTCACTCACTCACTCAACCACCCACTCACCCACTCACCCACAACTCACTCACCACTCACTCACCCACTCACCACTCACTCACCATTCACCCACCACTCACTCACCCACTCATTCACCAACTCACTCACCCACTCATTCACTCACCACTGACTCACCCACTCACCCACTCACCTAGCACTCACTCACCACTCACTCACGCACTCACTCACCCACTCACCACTCACTCACCCACTCACTCACCCACTCACTCACCCACTCACCCACCCACTCACCCACTCACTAACCACTCACTCACCCACTCACTCACCCACTCACTCACTCACCCACTCACTCACTCACCCACTCACTCACCACTCACTCACCCACTCACCCACTCGCTCACTCACCATTCACTCACCCACTCAATCACTCACTCACCCACTCACTCTCCACTCACTCACCCACCCACTCACTCACCCACCCACTCATTCACGCACTCACTCACTCACGCACCCACTCACACACCCACTCACTCACTCACCCACCCACCCACTCACTCACCCACTCACTCACTCACTCACCCACTCACTCACTCACTCACCCACTCACCCACTCACGCACTCACTCACCCACCCACTCACTCACCCACCCACTCTCCACCACTCACTCACTCACTAACTCCTTCACCCACCCACTCACTCACCCACCCACTCACCCACCCACCCACCCACTCACCCACTCACTCACCCATCACCCACTCACTCACCCATCACCCACTCACTCACTCATCCACCCACTCACTCACTCACTAACCCACTCACCACCCACTCACTCACTTACTCACCCACTCACTCACTCACCACTTACTCACCACTCACCCACCCACTCACCCACTCACTCACTTACCACCCACTCACCCACTCACTAACCACTCACTCACTCACCACTCACTCACCACTCACCCACTCACTCACTCACTCACCCACCCACCCACTCACTAACTCACCCATCCACCCACTCACTCACCCACCCACTCACTCACCCACTCATTCACGCACTCACTCACGCACCCACGCACACACCCACTCACTCACTCACCCGCCCACTCACTCACTCACTCATCCACTCACCACCCACTCACTCACCCACTAACTCACTCACTCACCCATCCACTCACCACCCACTCACTCACTCACCCACTCACCCACTCACTCACTCACCCACTCACTCACTCACCCACTCACCCACCCACTCACTCACCCACTCACCCACCCACTCACTCACCCACCCACTCACTCACCCACCCACTCACTCACTCAACCAGTCACCCAACCACTCACTAACCCACTCACCACTCACCCACTCACTCACTCACTCACCCATCCACTCACCACCCACCCACTCACTCACCCTCTCACTCACTCACTCACCCATCCACTCACCACCCACTCACTCACTCACCCACTCACCCACTCACTCACTCACTCACCCACCCACTCACTCACCCACCCACTCACTCACCCACCCAATCACTCACTCACCCACTCACTCAATCAACCAGTCACCCAACCACTCACTAACCCACTCACCACCAACTCACTCACTCACTCACCACTCACTCACCCACTCACTCACCCACCCACTCACTCACTCACCCACTCACCACTCACTCACCCACTCACTCACCCACTCACTAACTCACCCATCCACCCACTCACTCACGCACCCACTCACACACTCACTCACCCGCCCACTCACCCACTCACTCACACACTCACTCACTCACCCATCCACTCACTCACCCATCCACTCACTCACCCACTCACCCACTCACTCACCCACTCACTCACCCACTCACTCACTCACCCACTCACCCATCCACTCACTCACCCACCCAATCACTCACTCACTCACTCAACCAGTCACCCACCCACTCACTAACCCACTCACCACCCACTCACTCACTCACTCACCCACTCACTCACCACTCACTCACCCACTCACTCACTGACCCATCCACTCACCACCCACCCACCCACCCACTCACTCACCCACTCACCCACTCACCACCCACTCACTCACTCACTCACCCACCCACTCAGCAACTCACTCACTCACTCACAACTCACCCACCCACTCACTCACCACCAACCCACCCACTCACTCACTGACTCATCCACTCACCACCCACCCACCCACTCGCTCACTCACCACTCACCCAGCCACTCACCCACTCATGCACCCACTCACACACCCACTCACACACACACTCACTCACTCACCCGCCCACTCACTCACTCACCCACTAACTCACCCACTCACCCACTCACTCACCCACCCACCCACCCACTCATCACCCACTCACCCACCCACTCACTCACTCACCCACCCAATCACTCACTCACCCACTCAGTCACCCACCCACTCACTAACCCACTCACCACCCACTCACTCACTCACCCACTCACTCACTCTCCACTCACCCACCCACTCACCCACTCACTCACCACTCACCCACCCACTCACTAACCCACTCACCACCCACTCACTCACTCACTCACCCACTCACTCACCACCCACTCACCCACTCACTCACTGACCCATCCACTCACCACCCACCCACCCACCCACTCACCCACTCACCCACTCACCACCCACTCACTCACTGACTCACCCACCCACTCAGCACCCACTCACTAACCCACTCACCACCCACTCACTCACTCACCCACTCACTCACTCTCCACTCACCCACCCACTCACCCACTCACTCACCACTCACCCACTCACTCACTAACCCACTCACCACCCACTCACTCACTTACCCACTCACTCACTCTCCACTCACCCACCCACTCACCCACTCACTCACCACTCACCCACTCACTCACCACCAACCCACTCACCAACCCACTCACCCACGACGTCCAGTCTAGCAGTGGAGAGAGCACTCCCTGCCGAGTTGATGGCCGACGCCGTGAACCAGCCAGCATCGCTCACCACCACGTCGCTCACCACGATGGTGATCTCACCACCATCACTCACCATCACCCTGGCACGACATCACCACCAACATCACCACCAACATCACCACCACCATCACCACCATCACCACCATCACCACCGTCATTATCACCACCACCATCACCACCATCACCACCAACATCCCCACCATCACCATCACTACCACCACCACCACCATCACCACCATCACCACCAACATCATCACTACTATCATCATCACTTCCATCATCACCACCACCATCACCATCATCACCACCACCATCACCAACATCACCACCACCATCACCACCACCAACATCACCATCACCACCACCAACATCACCACCACCATCATCATCACCAACAACATCACCACTATCATCACCACCATCATCACCGTCACCACCATTATCACCATCACCACCAACATCATCACCATCACCACCAACATCATCACCACCATCATCACCACCATCACCACCACCATCACCACCATCATCATCACTCCCATCATCACCATCACCACCATCATCACCGTCACCACCATCATCACCACCAACATCATCACCACCATTACCACCATGACCACCACCATCACTACCATCATCACCATCACCACCATCAACATCACCACCATCACCACCACCATCATCACCATCATCACCAACAACATCACCACCATCATCATCACTTCCATCATCACCACCAACATCACCATCATCACCACCAACATCATCATCATCATCACCATCACCACCAACAACATCATCACCATCACCACCAACACCGTTACCACCACCATCACCATCATCACCACCAACATCACCAACATCACCACCTTCATCACCATCACCACCAACATCACCACCATCACCACCATCATCACCACCATCACCACCAACATCACCACCACCATCACCACCACCAACATCACCATCACCACCACCAACATCACCACCACCAACATCACCACCATCACCACCAACATCACCACCATCACCACCAACTTCACCACCATCACCACGATCACCACCATCATCATCACCATCACCACCACCATCACCAACATCGTGGTGGGTAAGTGAGTAAGTGGGTGCGTAAGTGGGTGAGTGAGATGGCGAGTGGGTGAGTGAGATGGTGAGTGAGATGGTGAGTGAGATGGTGAGTGAGATGGTGAGTGGGTGAGTGAGATGGTGAGTGAGATGGTGAGTGAGATGGTGAGTGGGTGAGTGAGATGGTGAGTGGGTGAGTGAGAAGGTGAGTGAGATGGTGAGTGAGATGGTGAGTGGCTGAGTGAGATGGTGAGTGAGATGGTGAGTGAGATGGTGAGTGGGTGAGTGAGATGGTGAGTGGGTGAGTAAGATGGTGAGTGAGATGGTGAGTGAGATGGTGAGTGAGATGGCGAGTGGGTGAGTAAGATGGTGAGTGAGATGGTGAGTGAGATGGTGAGTGAGATGGTGAGTGGGTGAGTGAGATGGTGAGTGAGATGGTGAGTGAGATGGTGAGTGGCTGAGTGAGATGGTGAGTGAGATGGTGAGTGAGATGGTGAGTGGGTGAGTGAGATGGTGAGTGGGTGAGTAAGATGGTGAGTGAGATGGTGAGTGGGTGAGTGAGATGGTGAGTGGGTGAGTGGGTGAGTGAGATGGTGAGTGAGATGGTGAGTGGGTGAGTGAGATGGTGAGTGGGTGAGTGGGTGAGTGAGATGGTGAGTGAGATGGTGAGTGGGTGAGTGAGATGGTGAGTGGGTGAGTGAGATGGTGAGTGAGATGGTGAGTGAGATGGTGAGTGAGATGGCGAGTGGGTGAGTAAGATGGTGAGTGAGATGGTGAGTGAGATGGTGAGTGGGTGAGTGAGATGGTGAGTGGGTGAGTGAGATGGTGAGTGAGATGGTGAGTGAGATGGTGAGTGAGATGGTGAGTGAGTAAGATGGTGAGTGAGATGGTCAGTGAGATGGTGAGTGAGATGGTGAGTGAGATGGTGAGTGAGATGGTGAGTGGCTGAGTGAGATGGTGAGTGAGATGGTGAGTGGCTGAGTGTACGCTCACCTCACCCGCTCACCACACAGGGCTTGGTTGTCTTTCCTCACCACGACGCTGGGTCTGGGCGTGCCCGTGACTCTGGCCCGGAATTCTGCTCGCTCACCACTCCTCACCACCACGCTCACCAGGCGCTGGTGGAACTCCGGCGGGGTGAGCACTGGGCGGGCTGTTGGTGAGTGGGGGGGTGAGTGGGAGGTGAATGGTGAGTGAGTGAGTGAGTGGTGAGTGGTGAGTGAGTGAGTGGGGGGTGAGTGGGGGGTGAATGGTGAGTGGTGAGTGAGTGGGCGAGTGAGTGAGTGAGTGGGTGAGTGGGGGGTGAGTGAGTGGTGAGTGAGTGGGCGAGTGAGTGAGTGAGTGGGTGAGTGGTGAGTGAGTGAGTGGGTGAGTGAGTGAGTGGGCGAGTGAGTGAGTGAGTGGGTGAGTGGTGAGTGAGTGAGTGGGTGAGTGAGTGAGTGGGTGAGTGGTGAGTGGGTGAGTGGTGAGTGAGTGAGTGGTGAGTGAGTGGGTGAGTGGTGAGTGAGTGGGTGAGTGGTGAGTGAGTGAGTGAGAGAGTTGGTGGGGGGGTAGTGGGGGGTGAGTGAGTGGTGAGTGAGTGAGTGGGTGAGTGAGTGGTGAGTGAGTGGTGAGTGAGTGAGTGGGTGAGTGGTGAGTGAGTGGGTGAGTGGGTGAGTGAGTGAGTGAGAGAGTGGGTGGGGGGTGAATGGTGAGTGGTGAGTGAGTGAGTGGGTGAGTTAGTGGTGAGTGAGTGAGTGGTGAGTGAGTGAGTGGGTGAGTGAGTGAGTGAGTGGGTGAGTGAGTGAGTGAGTGGGTGAGTGAATGGGTGAGTGGTGAGTGGGGGATGAGTGGTGAGTGAGTGAGTGGGTGAGTGAGTGGGTGAGTGAGCGAGTGAGTGGTGAGTTTGTGACTGAGTGAGTTGGTGAGTGGGTGAGTGAGTGGGTGAGTGGGTGGGGGATGAGTGGGGGGTGAGTGAGTGGGTGACTGAGTTGGTGAGTGAGTTGCTGAGTGAGTGAGTGTAACTATCTCTGTGTGTCTATGTGTGTGTGTCTATGTGTGTGTCTATGTGTGTGTCTATGTGTGTGTGTGTGTCTATGTGTGTGTGTCTATCTGCAGGTTATCAGACAGGCGAGTGTGTCTATGTGTGTGTGTGTCTATGTGTGTGTGTGTATGTCTATGTGTAGCGGTTAGCGCGCTGCACTATGAACCTGGCGACCCGGGTTCGATTCCCGCTCACGGCCAACACCAGTGACGATTATCTGAACCGGTCCCGGGCCTCCCCTAGGTCGACTCAGCCTCAAATGAGTACCTGGTGCGGTGTGTAAACATCGCCACTAGGGAGACAAAGGCGGTCGGGCGTGGTGCTGGCCACCCACCCCCTCGTGTACCGTTCCGGCCTTCATAGGTGCTCGCTAACAGCACTTGCCCCTCCAGTCTGTTACAGGCTATATGGGGGATCTTTGTGTGTCACTGTAGTTGTAGTTTCGTGGTAATTAATTGAAGGTGGAGGGGTTACCAGCCCCTCGCACCCGTCCAGAGCCCCCGTTTAGCCCCTGTGGTGGTCACAGACGCCATGAGGGGAGGAGCCAATCGGAATTGGCCCTCCCCCCACAGCATTGTCCACGACAGAGTTGCCCGTCCGGCACCGCGAGGAGGTAGGGGGTTGTTTTTTGCCGTTTGGCCACGTGGAATGTCCGAAGGCTCACTGCGGAGGAGAGGCTGCCACTCCTCCGTCGGGAGCTGGACCGGTACCGCCTGGATCTATGCGGCATTCAGGAGGTCCGGTGGACCGGCTCTGGCTCCTGCCACCATGAGGGGTGGACAGTCCTCTACTCGGGGCAGCAGACTGCCAAACAACAGGGTGTGGGTCTTCTTTTCAACAAAAGAATGAAGGGGGCGTGGGAGCGTTGCGGTGAGGTGTGGGAAGCTGTAAGTCCCAGGCTACTTTGGGCTCGCCTTCCCATCAACCAGAGGCGAGGAATGGTGGTCGTGGTTACTTATGCCCCCACCGAAGATGAACATCCGTGGAGGGATGCAGGCAAAGCCGATGAGTCAGATACCTTCTATGACCTTAAGTCACAGGTGCTGGCTAAAGTGGCCCCTCGGGATAGAGTCATCAAGTTGGGTGACTTCAATGCCCGAGTTGGTCATGATGCTGGCACCTGGTCTGGAGTGATTGGAGGTCATGGGCCAGATCAGCTCAATAACAACGGTAGGAGGCTGCTAGATTTTTGTGCAGCCCATGGGCTTGTAATTACCAACACGCTGTTCCGGTATCGGCGCATCCACACAACATCATGGATGCATGCCGGGTCCAAGCAAGAACATCTGCTGGACTACATAGTGGCAGATCAGCGGATGTGAGCCCTTGTCCTTGACACCAGAACCTACCGTGGAGCTGATCTGCCCTCTGACCATCGACTTGTCATCTGTAAGATGCGCCTGCCATTCTTCCACTCCGGTGGTGGGTGTACACCCAGGACCCCATTCCAACCTAAAGTGGCCTGGTCTCAGTTATCTGATGAAAGTTGCAAGCGAGAATTTCATCATCGCTTGCGGCTGGGATTGGCATCGTCCCCGACTCCTCCTGATGTCGAGGGTAAATGGGCGAGGTTTAGGACTGTGACTCATGCAGCTGCAATGGCTGCTTTGGGTACGCGGTCCAGACCTCCCCAGACACCCTGGCTGACAGAGGAGGTGTTCAGGATGGTTGAGAAAAAGCGACAGGCCCACTGTCATCGGCTACAGAATGCCACGTCAGAGAATGAGGAGGATTACAGCAGCCTTCGCTCGGAGGTTCGGAGAGCCGTGAGGCGCTGCAAGGATGGATGGTGGTCGCGGGTTGCTGAGGAGATGGAGTCTGCCTCAGTGGCCCGTGATCACAAATCTCTATTTAACTCCATCAAAAAAGTAACCTGCAGCGCCACACCTATTACCATCATTAGGGGAAAAAACGGTGATCCAATCTCCGACCCCCAGGAACAGGTTTGCAGATTTGCTGAGCATTTCTGTGAGATCCTGGGGGAGGGAAAATCCCACAGCCAGGAAAACATCGTGGCACAAAGTGAGAATGACCCTGCTGAGGCTGCGGTGCCTCAAATATTGGAAGAAGTCACCCCCTGTGAGTGGCTGGCTGAGGTGCCATCTGTTAAGGAAGTACTGAGGGCGATCCGAAGTCTGAGATCAGGAAAGGCAGCGGGCAAAGATGATCTCCCAAGCGAAATGCTGAGGGAGGGTGGCATTTGTGCACAGACTGTCCTATATGACATCATAACAACAGTGTGGACCACTGGACGGGTTCCGCAGGATTGGAAGGATGCCCTGGTGGTCCCCTTTTTAAGAAGGGGGACCGCACAGACTGTAACAACTACAGGGGCATTTCACTCCTCAGTGTTTCCCGGGAAAGGTCCTGGCAAGGATTATTCAGCATCGCCTTGCCAGGCACGCTGAGGAGAGGCTTGCAGAGCCCCAATGCGGTTTCAGGAAAGGGCGATCCTGCACAGATGCCATTTTTTCTGTCCGTCTGCTACAGCAGAGGTGTAGGGAATTCCAACAAGACCTACATCTCTGCTTTATTGACCTGGTCAAGGCCTATGATACCATCAGTAGGTCTGGGCTCTGGGTTGTTCTTCGTGCTTTTGGAGTACCTGACGCTCTGCTCACGATCATTAAGGACCTTCATGATGGTGAGCGGGCCCGGGTAAAACTACGTGGCTGGGAGTCAGAGCCATTCCCTGTACACCTTGGGGTGCGACAGGGATGTCCTCTGGCTCCCACATTATTTAACATCTATTTTGACCACGTAGTTCGTGAAGCCTTCAATAGCTGTACCGGGGGAATCTCCATATGGTACAGATATAATGGGAGGCTAATCGATGCCCGGGTGCGGTCAAGGGATGGCTCCCTATTGCTCAACCACGTTATGTTTGCTGATGATTTGGTAATAGCTGCTCAGTCAGAGGAGGAGTTGGAGACGCTGCTGCTGAGACTGGAGCGTGCCACTAAGAGGTGGGGGCCTTACCATCAGCCCCACCAAAACTAAGCACCTGCCTGGGTATTTTGTACCATCGGACACTCCACCCCCACAACTCCCAATCGGTGATGGGACAGTTGTGGAGAGAGTGGAGAGTTTCCCATACCTGGGCAGTGTGCTTATGACTGGCTCCAGTTTAACAGCAGAGGTCTCACTCCGAATCAGTCGAGCCGCAATATCTTTTCATCGGTTGCGTAACGCTGTGTGGAAGCTACCTGGTCTGTCGCTCCGCACTAAGCTTCAGGTCTTCTCGGCCACGGTCATTCCCTCCCTTCTCTACACTTGCGAAACGTGGACCCCCCTAATGGAACATCTTCGCCGGTTAGAAACATTTAGGCTGGCCTGCCTACGATCCATCCTGGGTTTAACCAGACTGGATTGTGTGAGGAGCTCACAAATCCTTGACAGATCTGGGCAAGGTCCCATCGGTGAGCTCCTCCAGCGGGCAAGGCTGCGATGGCTGGGTCATGTAGCCCGCATGCCCAGCCACCGCATGCCGAAACAGCTTTAGTTCGGCCGGATCGAGGGGGCTAAACGGGCGCGGCACGGGCTAGAGAAGAGATGGAGTGTTGTGGTACAGGAGGACGTGGAGCTGAGTGGACTTGCCGATGACTGGTACCAGCGGTGTCAAGATCGGCCTCTGTGGAGGAGGCTCGTGAAGGATGCTACTGGGCAGTTGGAGGTAGTCGCCACTTAGTGGCGAATGGCGGTTGTTGTTGTTGTATCTCTGTGTGTGTATCACTGTGTGTGTGTATCTCTGTCTGTGTGTATCACTGCGTGTGTGTATCTGTGTGTGTGTGTATATCTGCGTGTGTATCTCTGTGTGTGTATCTCTGTGTGTGTATCACTTTGTGTGTATCACTGTGTGTGTGTATCTCTGTGTGTGTGTGTCACTGTGTGTGTATCTCTGTGTGTGTATCACTGTGTGTGTATCTCTGTGTGTGTATCACTGTGTGTGTGTATCTCTGTCTGTGTGTATCACTGTGTGTGTGTATCTGTGTGTGTGTATCACTGTGTGTGTGTGTATCACTGTGTGTATCTCTGTGTGTGTGTATCACTGTGTGTGTATCTGTGTGTGTGTATCTCTGTGTGTGTGTATCTCTGTGTTTGTGTATGTCTGTGTGTGCGTATATATAGGTGTATGTAACTATATATCTCTATGTATATCTGTGTATATCTCTGTGTATCTATATATATCTGTGTATCTCTATGTATCTTTGTGTATATCTCTGTGTATCTCTATGTATATCTGTGTATCTATATATATATCTCTATATATCTCTATATATCTCTCTGTGCATCTCTATATATCTCTATGTATATATGTATATCTCTATGTATCTCTATGTATATCTGTGTATCTCTATATATCTCTATGTATATCTGTGTATCTATATATATATCTCTATATATCTCTGTGTATCTCTATATATCTCTATGTATATCTGTGTATATCTCTGTGTATCTCTATATATCTCTATGTATCTCTATGTCTATCTGTGTATATCTGTGTATCTATATATATTTCTATATATCTCTATATATCTCTGTGTATATCTCTGTGTATCTATATATCTCTGTGTATCTCTATGTATATCTGTATCTATATATCTCTATATATCTCTGTGTATCTCTATATATCTCTATGTATCTATGTGTATATCTCTGTGTATATCTCTGTATATCTCTGTATATCTGTGTATATCTGTGTATTTATATATATCTGTGTATCTCTATATATCTCTATGTATCTATATATATCTGTGTATCTCTAAATATCTCTATGTATCTCTGTGTATCTCTCTGTGTATCTCTATATATCTCTATGTATCTATATATATATCTATATATCTCTGTATCTCTATGTATATCTGTGTATATCTCTGTGTATCTCTATATCTATCTGTGTATCTCTATATATCTCTATATATCTCTGTGTATATCTGTGTATATCTCTGTGCATCTACATATCTCTGTATATCTATCTGTGTATATCTCTGTGTGTATCTCTGTTTATCTCTGTGTATATCTCTGTGTATATCTCTGTATATATAATCAATATATCTCTATATATCTGTGTATATCTCTGTATATATATCTCTATATATCTCTATATATCTCTGTGTATATCTCTGTGTATCTCTATGTATCTAATAATCTCTGTATATCTATATATATCTATATGTTCTCTATATATCTCTGTGTATATCTATCTCTATATATCTCTGTGTATATCTCTGTGTATATATCTCTGTGTATATATCTATCTATATATCTCTGTGTATATCTCTGTGTATATATCTATCTATATATCTCTGTGTATATATCTATCTCTCTGTGTATCTATATCTCTATGTATCTCTGTGTATATCTCTGTGTATCTACATATCTCTGTATATCTATATATATCTATATATATCTCTATTTATCTCTGTGTATCTATATATATCTCTGTGTATATCTATCTCTGTATCTCTGTGTATATCTCTGTATATCTCTGTGTATCTCTGTGTATATCTCTGTGTATATATCTATCTGTGTATATCTCTGTGTATCTCTATATATATCTTTATATATCTCTGTGTATATCTCTTTGTATATATCTATATATATTTATATATCTCTGTGTATATCTCTGTGTATCTATATATATCTCTATGTATATATCTATATATCTCTGTGTATATCTCTGTATCTATCTCTGTGTATCCCTATATATCTCTATATATCTCTATGTATCTCTGTGTATATCTCTGTGTATATCTCTCTATATATCTCTGTATATCTCTGTGTATCTCTATATATCTCTGTGTATATCTCTATATATCTGTGTATATCTCTGTATATCTCTCTGTGTATATCTCTGTATCTCTATATATCTCTGTGTATATATCTCTGTGTGTATCTCTGTGTGTATCTCTGTGTATCTATATATCTATCATTCTGTGTATATATCTATCTGTGTATCTCTCTGTATCTATCTCTGTGTATATCTCTGTGTATATATCTATCTCTGTGTATCTCTATATATGTCTATATATCTCTATATATCTCTGTGTATATCTCTGTGTATCAATATATATCTCTGTGTGTATCTCTGTGTATCTATATCTCTATATATCTATCTGTGTATATCTATCTCTGTGTGTATCTCTCTGTATCTCTCTCTGTGTGTATCTCTGTGTATCTCTATATGTCTATATATATATATCTCTGTGTGTATCTCTGTGTATATATCTCTATATATCTCTATGTATCTCTCTATATCTCTATATATATCTCTGTGTATATCTCTGTGTATCTCTCTGTATATATCTGTGTATCTATATATCTCTATATCTATATATATCTCTGTGTATCTCTATATATCTATCTGTGTATATCTATATCTCTATATATCTCTGTGTATATCTCTGTGTGTGTATCTCTGTGTATATATATATCTCTATATCTCTATATATCTCTGTGTATATCTCTGTGTGTGTATCTCTGTGTATCTATATATCTATCATTCTGTGTATATCTCTATGTATATCTGTGTATCTCTCTGTGTATATATCTCTATGTGTATATCTCTGTGTATATATCTCTGTGTATATCTATATATCTCTATGTATCTCTCTATATATATCTCTGTGTGTATCTCTGTGTATCTATATCTCTATATATCTATCTGTGTATATCTATCTCTGTGTGTATCTCTCTGTGTATCTCTCTCTGTGTGTATCTCCGTGTATATCTCTGTGTATATCTCTGTGTATATCTCTGTGTATATCTATGTATCTCTGTGTATCTATATATCTATCATTCTGTGTATATCTCTATGTATATCTGTGTATATCTCTGTGTATGTATCTCTCTGTGTGTATCTCTGTGTATCTATATATCTATCATTCTGTGTATATCTATCTCTATATATATATCTATCTGTGTATGTATCTCTCTGTGTGTATCTCTGTGTATATCTCTGTATATATCTGTGTATCTATATATCTCTATATCTATCTCTGTGTATCTATCTCTGTGTATCTCTCTCTGTGTATCTCTCTCTGTGTGTATCTCTGTGTATCTATATATCTCTATATCTCTGTGTATCTCTCTGTGTGTGTATCTCTCTGTGTGTATCTCTGTGTATCTATATCTCTATATATCTCTGTGTATCTCTCTGTGTGTGTATCTCTGTGTATCTATATATCTCTATATCTCTGTGTATCTCTCTGTGTGTGTATCTCTCTGTGTGTATCTCTGTGTATCTATATATCTCTATGTATATCTCTATATCTATCTCTGTGTATCTCTCTCTGTGTGTATCTCTGTGTATCTATATCTCTATATATCTATCTGTGTATGTATCTCTCTCTCTGTGTGTATCTCCGTGTATATCTCTGTGTATATATCTCTGTGTATATATCTCTGTATGTCTGTGTATATCTCTGTGTATATATATCTCTATATCTATATATCTCTATATATCTCTATATCTATCTCTGTGTGTGTATCTCTCTGTGTGTATCTCTGTATCTCTATATATCTCTATCTATCTCTGTGTATATATATATCTATATATCTCTATGTATATCTCTATCTCTATATCTTTATCTATCTGTGTATCTCTCTCTGTGTGTATCTCTGTGTATCTATATATCTATCATTCTATGTATATCTCTATATATATATCTATCTGTGTATGTATCTCTCTCTGTGTGTATCTCTGTGTATATATATTTCTATATCTATATATCTCTATATTTATCTCTCTGTATGTATCTCTGTGTGTGTATCTCCGCGCGTGTTCGTCTCTGGAGATATTCACGCAGAACCCGCAGCCGCAGCAGCGTTGAGGCGGTGCCGGCGGTGTTGGCGGCGACGCAGATAAACGTTCCGGAGTGGGACCTCTCGCAGGGCGCGGCGAGCAGCGAGTGGAGGCCGCTACGCTCGCTCACCACGGAGCGCAGCTGGCGGGCGCCCTCACCCCCCAGGGCACTACCCAGGGCACTACCCAGGGCACTACCCAGGGCACTACCCACGACACTACCCAGGGCACTACCCAGGGGGGTGGGGGTGGTGGTGGTGGTGGGGAGGGCCGGGCCGGAGAGACGGAGCCAGCTGAGCTCTGGGCGGGGGAGGCCACAAACCTGGGGGGTGGAGGGGGGGGGGGGGTGGGGGGGGGGGGGTGGGGGGGGGGTGGGGTGAGTGGGGGGGGGGAGTGGGGGGTGGGGGTGAGTGGGGTGAGTGGGGGGGGGTGAGTGGGGGGAAGAGTGGGGGGGTGAGTGGGGGGGGAGTGGGGGGAAGAGTGGGGGGGTGAGTGGGGGGGGGTGGTGGGGGGAAGAGTGGGGGAGTGAGTGGGGGGGGGAGTGGGGGGGGTGAGTGGGGGGGGGTGAGTGGGGGGTGAGTTGGGGGGGGGGAGTGGGGGGGTGAGTGGGGGGGGGTGGTGGGGGGTGAGTGGGGGGGGGTGGTGGGGGGTGAGTGGGGGGGGGTGGTGGGGGGGTGAGTGGGGGGGGGAGTGGGGGGGTGAGTGGGGGGGGGGTGAGTGGGGGGTGAGTGGGAGGGGAGAGTGAGTGAGTGAGTGGGGGGTGAGTGGGTGAGTGAGTGAGTGAGTGGGTGAGTGAGTGAGTGGGTGGGTGAGTGAGTAGGTGAGTGGGTGAGTGGGTGAGTGAGTGAGTGAGTAGGTGAGTGGGTGAGTGAGTGAGTGGGTGAGTGAGTGAGTGGGTGGGTGAGTGAGTAGGTGAGTGAGTGAGTGGGTGAGTGAGTGAGTGAGCGAGCGAGCGGGTGGATGAGTGAGTGAGTGAGTGGGTGAGTGAGTGGGTGAGTGAGCGAGTGAGTGAGCGAGTGAGTGGGTGAGTGTTTGAGTGGGTGAGTGAGTGAGTAAGTGGGTGAGTGAGTGAGTGAGTGAGTGGGTGAGTGAGTGAGTGAGTGGGCGAGCGAGTGGGTGGGGAGTGAGTGGATGAGTGGGTGAGTGAGTGAGTGGGTGGGTGAGTGAGTGAGTGGGTGGGTGAGTGAGTAGGTGAGTGGGTGAGTGGGTGAGTGAGTGAGTGAGTGGGTGAGTGAGTGAGTGAGTGAGTGGGTGAGTGAGTGAGTGGGTGGGTGAGTGAGTAGGTGAGTGAGTGAGTGGGTGAGTGAGTGAGTGAGCGAGCGAGCGGGTGGGTGAGTGAGTGAGTGAGTGGGTGAGTGAGTGGGTGAGTGAGCGAGTGAGTGAGCGAGTGAGTGGGTGAGTGTTTGAGTGGGTGAGTGAGTGAGTAAGTGGGTGAGTGAGTGAGTGAGCGAGTGGGTGAGTGAGTGAGTGAGTGGGCGAGCGAGTGGGTGGGTGGGTGAGTGAGTGAGTGGGTGAGTGGGTGAGTGAGTGAGTGGGTGGGTGAGTGAGTGAGTGAGTGGGTGAGTGAGTGGGTGAGTGGGTGAGTGGGTGAGTGAGTGAGTGAGTAGGTGAGTGGGTGAGTGAGTGAGTGGGTGAGTGAGTGAGTGGGTGGGTGAGTGAGTAGGTGAGTGAGTGAGTGGGTGAGTGAGTGAGTGAGCGAGCGAGCGGGTGGGTGAGTGAGTGAGTGAGTGGGTGAGTGAGTGTGTGAGTGAGCGAGTGAGTGAGCGAGTGAGTGGGTGAGTGTTTGAGTGGGTGAGTGAGTGAGTAAGTGGGTGAGTGAGTGAGTGAGCGAGTGGGTGAGTGAGTGAGTGAGTGGGCGAGCGAGTGGGTGGGTGGGTGAGTGAGTGAGTGGATGAGTGGGTGAGTGAGTGAGTGGGTGGGTGAGTGAGTGAGTGGGTGGGTGAGTGAGTAGGTGAGTGGGTGAGTGGGTGAGTGAGTGAGTGAGTAGGTGAGTGGGTGAGTGAGTGAGTGGGTGGGTGAGTGAGTGGGTGGGTGAGTGAGTGGGTGAGTGAGTGAGTGGGTGAGTGAGTGAGTGAGCGAGCGAGCGGGTGGGTGAGTGAGTGAGTGAGTGGGTGAGTGAGTGGGTGAGTGAGCGAGTGAGTGAGCGAGTGAGTGGGTGAGTGTTTGAGTGGGTGAGTGAGTGAGTAAGTGGGTGAGTGAGTGAGTGAGCGAGTGAGTGGGTGAGTGGGTGAGTGAGTGAGTGGGTGAGTGAGTGAGCGAGTGGGTGAGTGAGTGAGTGGGTGGGTGAGTGAGTGAGTGGGTGAGTGAGTGAGCGAGTGAGTGGGTGAGTGAGTGAGTGGGTGAGTGGGTGAGTGAGTGAGTGGGTGAGTGAGCGAGTGAGTGGGTGAGTGTCTACTCACCCTCACATCCATGCGTGCCACTGTGCCCTCTGTGGCGGTGAGTGTGTTGGTGGGTGAGTGAGTGAGTGAGTGGGTGAGTGAGTGAGTGGGTGAGTGAGTGAGTGAGTGGGTGAGTGAGTGAGCGAGCGAGTGAGTGGGTGAGTGAGTGAGTGAGCGAGTGAGTGGGTGAGTGGGTGAGTGAGTGAGTGGGTGAGTGAGTGAGCGAGTGGGTGAGTGAGTGAGTGGGTGGGTGAGTGAGTGAGCGAGTGAGTGGGTGAGTGGGTGAGTGAGTGAGTGAGCGAGTGAGTGAGTGGGTGAGTGAGTGAGCGAGTGAGTGGGTGAGTGAGTGGGTGAGTGTCTACTCACCCTCACATCCATGCGTGCCACTGTGCCCTCTGTGGCGGTGAGTGTGTCGGTGGGTGAGTGAGTGAGTGAGTGGGTGAGTGAGTGAGTGAGTGGGTGAGTGAGTGAGTGAGTGAGTGGGTGAGTGAGTGGGTGAGTGAGTGAGCGAGCGAGTGAGTGGGTGAGTGAGTGAGTGAGTGGGTGAGTGAGTGGGTGAGTGAGTGAGTGAGTGGGTGAGTGAGTGAGTGAGTGAGCGAGTGAGTGAGTGGGTGAGTGAGTGAGCGAGTGAGTGAGTGGGTGAGTGAGTGAGTGGGTGAGTGAGTGAGTGAGTGGGTGAGTGGGTGAGTGTCTACTCACCCTCACATCCATGCGTGCCACTGTGCCCTCTGTGGCGGTGAGTGTGTTGGTGGGTGAGGGTCTCTGCGTGAAGGCTGGAGGGAAAAACTTCGATTCCTGCTGCTCCTCACCACGAATAGAGCCCCTGCATCCTCACCAAGATCACTCACCCACTCAGTCACTCACCCACTCACTCACCCACTCAGTCACTCACTCAGTCACTCACTCACCCACTCAGTCACTCACCCACTCAGTCACTCACTCAGTCACTCACTCACCCACTCAGTCACTCACCCACTCACTCACCCACTCAGTCACTCACTCAGTCACTCACTCACCCACTCAGTCACTCACCCACTCAGTCACTCACTCAGTCACTCACTCAGTCACTCACCCACTCAGTCACTCACTCAGTCACTCACTCAGTCACTCACCCACTCAGTCACTCACTCAGTCACTCACCCACTCACTCACCCACTCAGTCACTCACTCACCCACTCAGTCACCCACTCAGTCACTCACTCACCCACTCAGTCACCCACTCAGTCACTCACTCACTCACACAGTCACTCACCCACTCAGTCACTCACTCAGTCACCCACTCAGTCACTCACTCACTCACACAGTCACTCACCCACTCAGTCACTCACTCAGTCACTCACTCACCCACTCAGTCACTCACTCAGTCACTCACTCAGTCACTCACCCACTCACCCACTCACCCACTCACCCACTCAGTCACTCACCCACTCAGTCACTCACTCAGTCACTCACCCACTCAGTCACTCACCCACTCAGTCACTCACTCAGTCACTCACCCACTCAGTCACTCACTCAGTCACTCACTCACTCACCCACTCAGTCACTCACTCAGTCACTCACTCACCCACTCAGTCACTCACCCACTCAGTCACTCACTCAGTCACTCACTCACCCACTCAGTCACTCACCCACTCAGTCACTCACTCAGTCACTCACTCACCCACTCACTCACCCACTCACCCACTCACTCACTCACTCAGTCACTCACTCACCCACTCAGTCACCCACTCAGTCACTCACTCACTCACTCACTCACTCACTCAGTCACTCAC
>NW_022639268.1:0-78448 GCF_010993605.1 Petromyzon marinus
ACCAACACACTCACCAACACACTCACCAACACACTCACCAACACACGCACCAACACACCAACACACTCACCAACACACCAACACACTCACCAACACACTCACCAACACGCTCACCAACACACTCACCAACACACTCACCAACACACTCACCAACACACTCACCAACACACTCACTCACCAACACACTCACCAACACACTCACCAACACACTCACCAGCACACTCACCAACACACTCACCAGCACACTCACTCTCCTCCTCCGTCACACTCACCGTGCACTGTGAGTGAGGCTCACCAACACACTCACCAACACACTCACAACACACCAACACACTCACCAACACACTCACTCACCAACACACTCACCAACACACTCACTCACCAACACACTCACCAACACACTCACCAACACGCTCACCAACACACTCACCAACACACTCACCAACACACCAACACACTCACCAACACACTCACCAACACACCAACACACTCACCAACACGCTGACCAACACGCTCACCAACACACTCACCAACACGCTCACCAACACACTCACCAACACACTCACCAACACACCAACACACTCACCAACACACTCACCAACACACTCACCAACACACCAACACACTCACCAACACACTCGCTCTCCTCCTCCGTCACACTCACCATGCACTGTGAGTGAGGCTCACCAACTCGCTCACCAACACGCTCACCAACACACTCACCAACACACTCACTCACCAACACACTCACTCACCAACACACTCACCAACACACAAACACACTCACTCACCAACACACTCACTCACCAACACACTCACCAACACACTCACCAACATACTCACTCACCAACACACTCACTCACCAACACGCTCACCAACACACTCACTCAACAACACTCACTCACCAACACACTCACTCACCAACACACTCACCAACACACTCACTCACCAACACACTCACCAACACACTCACTCACCAACACACTCACCAACACACTCACCAACACACTCGCTCTCGTCCTCCGTCACGCTCACCGTGCACTGTGAGTGAGGCTCGCTCACCAACACACTCACCAACACACTCACCAACACACTCACTCACCAACACACTCACCAACACACTCACCAACACACTCACTCACCAACACACTCACCAACACACTCACCAACACACTCACCAACACACTCGCTCTCCTCCTCCGTCACGCTCACCGTGCACTGTGAGTGAGGCTCGCTCACCAACACACTCACCAACACACTCACCAACACACTCACTCACCAACACACTCACCAACACGCTCACCAACACACTCACCAACACACTCACCAACACACGCACCAACACACCAACACACTCACCAACACACCAACACACTCACCAACACACTCACCAACACGCTCACCAACACACTCACCAACACACTCACCAACACACTCACCAACACACTCACTCACCAACACACTCACCAACACACTCACCAACACACTCACCAGCACACTCACCAACACACTCACCAGCACACTCACTCTCCTCCTCCGTCACACTCACCGTGCACTGTGAGTGAGGCTCACCAACACACTCACCAACACTCACCAACACACCAACACACTCACCAACACACTCACTCACCAACACACTCACCAACACACTCACTCACCAACACACTCACCAACACACTCACCAACACACTCGCTCTCCTCCTCCGTCACGCTCACCGTGCACTGTGAGTGAGGCTCACCAACACGCTCACCAACACGCTCACCAACACACTCACCAACACACTCACTCACCAACACACTCACCAACACACTCACCAACACACTCACCAACACACTCGCTCTCCTCCTCCGTCACGCTCACCGTGCACTGTGAGTGACGCTCGCTCACCAACACACTCATCAACACACTCACCAACACACTCACCAACACACCAACACACTCACCAACACACTCACCAACACACCAACACACTCACCAACACGCTGACCAACACGCTCACCAACACACTCACCAACACGCTCACCAACACACTCACCAACACACTCACCAACACACCAACACACTCACCAACACACTCACCAACACACCAACACACTCACCAACACACTCACCAACACACTCGCTCTCCTCCTCCGTCACACTCACCGTGCACTGTGAGTGAGGCTCACCAACTCGCTCACCAACACGCTCACCAACACACTCACCAACACACTCACTCACCAACACACTCACTCACCAACACACTCACCAACACACAAACACACTCACTCACCAACACACTCACCAACACACTCACCAACACACTCACTCACCAACACACTCACCAACACACTCACTCACCAACACACTCACCAACACGCTCGCTCTCGTCTTCCGTCACGCTCACCGTGCACTGTGAGTGAGGCTCGCTCACCAACACACTCACCAACACACTCACCAACACACTCACCAACACACTCACCAACACACTCACCAACACACTCACTCACCAACACATTCACCAACACACTCACTCACCAACACACTCACTCACCAACACACTCTCTCACCAACACACTCTCTCACCAACACACTCGCCAACACACTCGCCAACACACTCACTCACCAACACACTCACCAACACACTCAATCACCAACACACTCAATCACCAACACACTCACTCACCAACACACTCACCAACACACTCACTCACCAACACACTCACCAACACACTCACTTACCAACACACTCACCAACACACTCACCAACACTCACTCACCAACACACTCACCAACACACTCACCAACACACTCACTCACCAACACACTCACCAACACACTCACTCACCAACACACTCACTCACCAACACACTCACTCACCAACACACTCACTCACCAACACACTCACTCACCAACACACTCGCCAACACACTCACCAACACACTCACCAACACACTCACCAACACACTCACCAACACACTCACTCACCAACGCACTCACTCACCAAAACACTCAATTACCAACACACTCACTCACCAACACACTCACTCACCAACACACTCACCAACACACTCGCCAACACATTCACTCACCAACACACTCACTCACCAACACACTCACTCACCAACACTCACCAACACACTCACTCACCAACACACTCATTCACCAATACTCTCACCAACACACTCACCAACACACTCACTCACCAACACACTCACCAACACACTCACTCACCAACACACTCATTCACCAATACTCTCACCAACACACTCACCAACACACTCACCAACACACTCACTCACCAACACACTCACCAACACGCTCGACAACACACTCACCAACACACTCACTCACCAACACACTCGCCAACACACTCGTATGTATGTATGTGTGTGCGTGCGCGCGCGTGTGCAATGGGCTTAATTAGTCACACACACGCACAACTGCTTGGGAGGCAACGCTATTTTATAGCTCGCTGTAACACTGTTAACATCCGGTGGTGTCCACCGACCTCCTCTCTCTAACACACACCGTCCCTCTCTCTCTCTCTCTTACACCGACGTCCGCATGCTACTGGCGTGACCCAGCCAGGCGGGCTCCTGGCTGGGTCACGCTGACCGGACGCTTCACTTTCTTCTCTTGACGCGTCTTCACGATGCCTTTGCCTTCTTGACACGGGCCGCTTATATAGGCCTCGGCGTGCCCTGGCCCCGCCCCCGGTCACGCCCACCTCCCGGAGGTGACCCCCCCCCGGGCCCCGCCCCCGGTCACGCCCACCTCCCGGAGGTGACCCCCCCCCGGGCCCCGCCCCCGGTCACGCCCACCTCCCGGAGGTGACCCTCGGGGCCCGCCCCCGTGTGTATGTGTGTACGTGTGTATGTGTGTGCGTGTGTATGTGTGTGCGTGTGTATGTGTCATAGTTTCGTGGTAATTTATTGAAGGTGGAGGGGTTACCAGCCCCTCGCACCCGTCCAGAGCCCCCGTTTAGCCCCTGTGGTGGTCACAGACGCCATGAGGGGAGGAGCCAATCGGAATTGGCCCTCCCCCCACAGCACTGTCCACGACAGAGTTGCCCGTCCGGCACCGCGAGGAGGTATCGGGTAGGGGTTTTTTTGTCGGACCTGAGGGAGGGTGGCGTTTGTGCACAGACTGCCCTATATGACATCATAACAACAGTCTGGACCACTGGACGGGTTCCGCAGGATTGGAAGGATGCCCTGGTGGTCCCCCTCTTTTAAAAGGGGGACCCTCTTTTAAAAGGGGGACCGCACAGACTGTAACAACTACAGGGGCATCTCACTCCTCAGTGTGCCGGGAAAGGTCCTGGCAAGGATTATTCAACATCGCCTTGCCAGGCACGCTGAGGAGAGGCTTGCGGAGCCCCAATGCGGTTTCAGGAAAGGGTGGTCCTGCACAGATGCCATATTTTCTGTCCGTCTGCTACAGCAGAGGTGTAGGGAATTCCAGCAAGACCTACATCTCTGCTTTATTGACCTGGTCAAGGCCTATGATACCATCAGTAGGCCTGGGCTCTGGGTTGTTCTTCGTGCTTTTGGAGTACCGGACCCTCTGCTCACGATCATTAAGGACCTTCATGATGGTGAGCGGGCCCGGGTAAAACTACGTGGCCGGGAGTCCGAGCCATTCCCTGTACACCTTGGGGTGCGACAGGGATGTCCTCTGGCTCCCACATTATTTAACATCTATTTCGACCACGTAGTTCGTGAAGCCTTCAATAGCTGTACCGGGGGAATCTCCATATGGTACAGATATAATGGGAGGCTGATCGATGCCCAGGTGCGGTCAAGGGATGGCTCCCTATTGCTCAACCACGTTATGTATGCCGATGATTTGGTAATAGCTGCTCATTCAGAGGAGGAGTTGGAGACGCTGCTGCTGAGACTGGAGCGTGCTACTAAAAGATGGGGCCTTACCATCAGCCCCAGCAAATCGGTGATGGGGGAGTTGTGGAGAGAGTGGAGAGTTTCCCATACCTGGGCAGTGTGCTTATGACCGGCTCCAGTTTAACAGCAGAGGTCTCACTCCGAATCAGTCGAGCGGCAATATCTTTTCATAGGTTGTGTAACGCTGTGTGGACGCTACCTGGTCTGTCGCTCCGCAGCAAGCTTCAGGTCTTCTCGGCCACGGTCATTCCCTCCCTTCTCTATGCTTGTGAAACGTGGACTCCCCTAATGGAAAATCTTCGCCGGTTAGAAACATTTAGGCTGGCCTGCCTACGATCCATCCTGGGTTTAACCAGACTGGATTGTGTGAGGAGCTCACAAATCTTTGAAAGATCTGGGCAAGGTCCCATCGGTGAGCTCCTCCGGCAGGCAAGGCTGCGATGGCTGGGTCATGTAGCCCGCATGCCCAGCCACCGCATGCCGAAACAGCTTTTGTTCGGCCGGATCGAGGGGGCTAAACAGGCGCGACACGGGCTAGAGAAGAGATGGAGTGACGTGGTGCAGGAGGACGTGGAGCTGAGTGGACTTGCCGATGACCGGTACCAGCGGTATCAAGATCGCCCTCTGTGGAGGAGGCTCGTGAAGGACGCTATTGGGCAGTTGGAGGCAGTCGCCCTCCAACAACAACGGGGGGCGGAGGAGCGACGCTCACAACAACGAGCGGAGCGCCGGGTGGCTAAAGCACAGCAGGTTGGCACAGTAGGGGGCACAGGTGGTGCATCAGCCAGTCATCTCAGTCAGTCGACCCGTGGCACCTGGGTCTGCCCCGTGACCTCCTGCCCGCGGGCGTTCGACACTTCACGTGGTCTCAAGGTGCACATGGCCTGGCACAAGCGTCGTGGTGACGTCACCGCCACTTAGTGGCGAATGGCGGTTGTTGTGTGTGTGTACGTGTAGCGGTCGTGTAGCGGTTAGCGCGCTGCGCTACGAACCCGGCGACCCGGGTTCGATTCCCGCTCACTGCCAACACCACAGTGACGATCATCCGAACCGGTCCCGGGCCTCCCCTAGGTCGACTCGGCCTCAAATGAGTACCCGGTGTGCGCTGCGCGTAGTAAACATCGCCACCGGGGAGACAAAGGCGGCCGGGCGCGGTGCTGGCGACCCGCCCGCCCCCTCGTGTGCCGTTACCGGTAGCCTTCACAGGTGGTGCTGCTCGCTAACAGCACTTGCCCCTACAGTCTGTTAAGGCTACACGGGGGACCTTTGTCTTTGTGTGTGCTCGCTAGCAGCACTTGCCCCTACAGTCTGTTAAGGCTACACGGGGGACCTTTGTCTTTGTGTGTGCTCGCTAGCAGCACTTGCCCCTACAGTCTGTTAAGGCTACACGGGGGACCTTTGTCTTTGTGTGTGCTCGCTAGCAGCGCTTGCCCCTACAGTCTGTTAAGGCTACACGGGGGACCTTTGTCTTTGTGTGTTCATAGGTGCTGCTGCTCGCTAGCAGCACTTGCCTCTACAGTCTGTTAAGGCTACACGGGGGACCTTTATCTTTGTGTGTGCTCGCTACCAGCACTCGCCCCTACAGTCTGTTAAGGCTACACGGGGGACCTTTGTCTTTGTGCTCGCTAACAGCCCTTGCCCCTACAGTCTGTTAAGGCTACACGGGGGACTTTTGTCTTTGTGTGTGCTCGCTACCAGCACTCGCCCCTACAGTCTGTTAAGGCTACCCGGGGGACCTTTGTCTTTGTAGACAAGCCGGACGTGACGATCCGCCGCCTGTTGCCGGCGGGGAATCCGGTGGAAGGCTCCGAGCTGCAGCTGCAGTGCGACGTGGACAGCAAACCGCCGTGAGTGGGCACGGCGGCATCGTCGTTGACGTCGCCATTGACGTCGTCGTCGTCGTCGTCATCGTCTCAACTATCATTGTCATCGTCGTCAACATCATCGTCGTCATCGTCGTCTCAGCTATCATCCTCATCGTCGTCATCGTCGTCAACGTTATCGTCATTAACGTTATCGTCATTAACGTCATCGTCGTCATCATCGTCGTCATCGTAATCATCGTCATGGTCGTCGTCGTCATCGTCGTCAACATCGTCCTCATCATCGTCGTCATCATCGTCTCAACTATCAACCTCATCATCGTCATCGTCGTCGTCAACATCATCCTCATCGTCGTCGTCATCGTCGTCAACATTGTCAACATCATCGTCATCGTCGTCATCGTCAACTGTCATCGTCATCAACATCATCCTCATCATCGTCGTCATCATCTTCATCATCGTCAACATCGTCAACATTGTCAACATTGTTGTCATCATCGTCAACATCATCGTCATCATTGTCAACATCGTCGTCATCATCAACATCATCGTCGTCATTGTCAACATCATCGTCATCATCGTCCTCAACATCATCGTCGTCATCATTGTCAACATCATCGTCATCATCGTCATCGTCAACATCATCATCGTCATCATCAACATCATCGTCGTCATCATTATCAACATCATCGTCGTCATCATTATCAACATCATCGTCATCAGCATTATCAACATCATCATCATCGTCAGCATCATCGTCATCACGAACATCATCATCGTCATCAGTACAACAAACCGCCGTGAGTCACCACATCAACGACATTAACGACGACGAAGACGACGTCGCCGTGGTAACCCCTGCCGTGGCTGTTGCCATTGACGACGACGTCGCCGTGGTAACCCCTGCCGTGGCTGTTGCCATTGACGACGACGACGAAGTCACCGTGGTAACCCCTGCCGTGGCTATTGCCATTGACGACGACGTCGCCGTGGTAACCCCTGCCGTGGCTGTTGCCATTGACGACGACGACGAAGTCACCGTGGTAACCCCTGCCGTGGCTGTTGCCGTCGACGACGACGACGTCACCGTGGTAACTCCTGCCGTGGCTGTTGCTATTGACGACGACGACATCACCACGGTAACCCCTAGCGTGGCTGTCGCCGTCGACGACGTCACCGTGGTAACCCCCTGGTGTGGCTGTTGTCATCGACGTCGACGATGACGACGTCACCACGGTAACCCCTGGCGTGGCTGTTGCCGTTGACGACGACGACGTCACCACGGTAACCTCTGGCGTGGCTGTTGCCATTGACGACGACGACGACGTCACCACGGTAACCTCTGGCGTGGCTGTTGCCATTGACGACGAGGACATCACCACGGTAACCGCTGCCGTGGCTGTTGCCATTGACGACGACGACGAAGTCACCGTGGTAACCCCTGCCGTGGCTGTTGCCGTCGACGACGACGACGACATCACCACGGTAACCCCTGGCGTGGCTGTTGCCATTGACGACGCCGACGTCACCGTGGTAACCCCTAGCGTGGCTGTCGCCGTCGACGACGTCACCGTGGTAATCCCCTGGTGTGGCTGTTGTCATCGACGACGACGACGTCGCCGTGGTAACCCCTGCCGTGGCTGTCGCCGTTGACGACGACGACGACGACATCACCGTGGTAACCCCTGCCGTGGCTGTCGCCGTTGACGACGACGACGACGACGTCACCACGGTAACCGCCGCCCTCTCGGAGTCTGATAGTTTTTGTTTCCGCTCAACGGCGGTGCGGCCGCGTCGCTGCCAGGGCGCAGGCGGTGGTCTGGTGGGGCCCTCGCGGAGGAGGAGGAGGAGGAGGAGGAGGAGGAGGAGGAGGAGGAGGAGGAGGAGGAGGAGCCGCTGGCGGCCGTGGCGACGAGGAGGACGAGGAGGCGGAGGACGAGGAGGCGGAGGGAGGAGGGGGCGGGGGCGGGGGCTTCTCTGAGCGCGTCAACCTGGACGGCAAGGGCGGCCTGCGCATCGGGGCGCTCAACAAGAGCGACAACGGCACGTACCGCTGCCTGGCTCGCAACGCCGTGGGCAGCAGCCACCGCGACTTCACCCTCATCGTGCATGGTGAGACGGGGGGGGGGGGGGGGGAGGGGGGGGGGGGGGGAGGGGGGGGAGGGGGGGGGGGGGGGGGGGGGGGAGAGGGGGGGGGAGACGTGATAGGGTGTGGGTCGTGGAGGGACGAGGGGAGGGAATGGGCAGTGGAGACGAGGTCGGGTGGTGGTGGTGGTGGTGAGGAGGAGGAGGTGGAGGAGGAGGTGGAGGAGGAGGTGGAGGTGGAGGTGGAGGAGGAGGAGGTGGAGGTGGAGGAGGAGGTGGAGGAGGAGGAGGAGGAGGAGGAGGAGGTGGAGGAGGAGGAGGTGGAGGAGGAGGAGGTGGAGGAGGAGGAGGAGGTGGAGGAGGAGGTGGAGGAGGAGGAGGAGGTGGAGGAGGAGGTGGAGGAGGAGGTGGAGGAGGAGGAGGTGGAGGAGGAGGTGGAGGAGGAGGAGGTGGAGGAGGAGGAGGAGGAGGTGGAGGAGGAGGTGGAGGAGGAGGTGGAGGAGGAGGTGGAGGAGGAGGTGGAAGAGGTGGAGGAGGAGGAGGTGGAGGAGGTGGAGGAGGTGGAGGAGGAGGTGGAGGAGGAGGTGGAGGAGGAGGAGGAGGTGGAGGAGGAGGTGGAGGAGGAGGTGGAGGAGGTGGAGGAGGTGGAGGAGGAGGTGGAGGAGGAGGAGGTGGAGGAGGTGGAGGAGGAGGTGGAGGAGGAGGAGGAGGAGGAGGTGGAGGAGGAGGAGGTGGAGGAGGAGGAGGTGGAGGAGGAGGAGGAGGAGGTGGAGGAGGAGGAGGAGGAGGTGGAGGAGGAGGAGGTGGTGGAGAGTTCCCCACTTGGGATGATGACACACGGCAGTCGCCGCCAACCTACCGGCAGACTGGCGCCCAGAGGCAGCTGCCACTGGGGGTGCCCCTGGGCCAGACCACTGGGGGTGACCCTGGGCCAGACCACTGGGGGGTGCCCCTGGGCCAGACCACTGGGGGTGACCCTGGGCCAGACCACTGGGGGTGCCCCTGGGCCAGACCACTGGGGGTGCCCCTGGGCCAGACCACTGGGGGTGACCCTGGGCCAGACCACTGGGGGTGACCCTGGGCCAGACCACTGGGGGTGCCCCTGGGCCAGACCACTGGGGGTGCCCCTGGGCCAGACCACTGGGGGTGCCCCTGGGCCAGACCACTGGGGGTGACCCTGGGCCAGACCACTGGGGGTGCCCCTGGGCCAGACCACTGGGGGTGCCCCTGGGCCAGACCACTGGGGGTGCCCCTGGGCCAGACCACTGGGGGTGCCCCTGGGCCAGACCACTGGGGGTGACCCTGGGCCAGACCACTGGGGGTGACCCTGGGCCAGACCACTGGGGGTGCCCCTGGGCCAGACCACTGGGGGTGCCCCTGGGCCAGACCACTGGGGGTGCCCCTGGGCCAGACCACTGGGGGTGACCCTGGGCCAGACCACTGGGGGTGCCCCTGGGCCAGACCACTGGGGGTGCCCCTGGGCCAGACCACTGGGGGTGCCCCTGGGCCAGACCACTGGGGGGTGCCCCTGGGCCAGACCACTGGGGGTGCCCCTGGGCCAGACCACTGGGGGTGCCCCTGGGCCAGACCACTGGGGGTGCCCCTGGGCCAGACCACTGGGGGTGACCCTGGGCCAGACCACTGGGGGTGACCCTGGGCCAGACCACTGGGGGTGACCCTGGGCCAGACCACTGGGGGTGACCCTGGGCCAGACCACTGGGGGTGACCCTGGGCCAGACCACTGGGGGTGCCCCGGGGCCAGACCACTGGGGGTGACCCTGGGCCAGACCACTGGGGGTGACCCTGGGCCAGACCACTGGGGGTGACCCTGGGCCAGACCACTGGGGGTGCCCCTGGGCCAGACCACTGGGGGTGCCCCTGGGCCAGACCACTGGGGGTGTCCCTGGGCCAGACCACTGGGGGTGCCCCTGGGCCAGACCACTGGGGGTGACCCTGGGCCAGACCACTGGGGGTGACCCTGGGCCAGACCACTGGGGGTGACCCTGGGCCAGACCACTGGGGGTGACCCTGGGCCAGACCACTGGGGGTGACCCTGGGCCAGACCACTGGGGGTGCCCCTGGGCCAGACCACTGGGGGTGACCCTGGGCCAGACCACTGGGGGTGACCCTGGGCCAGACCACTGGGGGTGACCCTGGGCCAGACCACTGGGGGTGACCCTGGGCCAGACCACTGGGGGTGACCCTGGGCCAGACCACTGGGGGTGACCCTGGGCCAGACCACTGGGGGTGACCCTGGGCCAGACCACTGGGGGTGACCCTGGGCCAGACCACTGGGGGTGACCCTGGGCCAGACCACTGGGGGTGACCCTGGGCCAGACCACTGGGGGTGACCCTGGGCCAGACCACTGGGGGTGACCCTGGGCCAGACCACTGGGGGTGACCCTGGGCCAGACCACTGGGGGGTGACCCTGGGCCAGACCACTGGGGGTGACCCTGGGCCAGACCACTGGGGGTGACCCTGGGCCAGACCACTGGGGGTGACCCTGGGCCAGACCACTGGGGGTGACCCTGGGCCAGACCACTGGGGGTGACCCTGGGCCAGACCACTGGGGGTGACCCTGGGCCAGACCACTGGGGGTGACCCTGGGCCAGACCACTGGGGGTGACCCTGGGCCAGACCACTGGGGGTGACCCTGGGCCAGACCACTGGGGGTGACCCTGGGCCAGACCACTGGGGGTGACCCTGGGCCAGACCACTGGGGGTGACCCTGGGCCAGACCACTGGGGGTGACCCTGGGCCAGACCACTGGGGGTGACCCTGGGCCAGACCACTGGGGGTGACCCTGGGCCAGACCACTGGGGGGTGACCCTGGGCCAGACCACTGGGGGTGACCCTGGGCCAGACCACTGGGGGTGACCCTGGGCCAGACCACTGGGGGTGACGCCTGGGCCAGACCACTGGGGGTGACCCTGGGCCAGACCACTGGGGGTGACCCTGGGCCAGACCACTGGGGGTGACCCTGGGCCAGACCACTGGGGGTGACCCTGGGCCAGACCACTGGGGGTGACCCTGGGCCAGACCACTGGGGGTGACCCTGGGCCAGACCACTGGGGGTGACCCTGGGCCAGACCACTGGGGGTGACCCTGGGCCAGACCACTGGGGGTGACCCTGGGCCAGACCACTGGGGGTGACCCTGGGCCAGACCACTGGGGGGTGACCCTGGGCCAGACCACTGGGGGTGACCCTGGGCCAGACCACTGGGGGTGACCCTGGGCCAGACCACTGGGGGTGACCCTGGGCCAGACCACTGGGGGTGACCCTGGGCCAGACCACTGGGGGTGACCCTGGGCCAGACCACTGGGGGTGACCCTGGGCCAGACCACTGGGGGTGACCCTGGGCCAGACCACTGGGGGGTGACCCTGGGCCAGACCACTGGGGGTGACCCTGGGGCCAGAACCACTGGGGGTGACCCTGGGCCAGACCACTGGGGGTGACCCTGGGCCAGACCACTGGGGGTGACCGTCGATTGGCCATCGGTGGTGACGCCAGCGGCAGGGAAAGGGCTGAGCGTGAACCGGGGCGGCCCCGCCCACCTCTCCCCCCCACACCCCCCCACCCCTCCCCCCCACACCCCCCACCCCTCCCCCCACACCCCACACACCCCCCCACACCTCACACCCCCCACACACCCCCCACACCCACCCCTCCCCCCATACCCCCCCCCACACCCCCCACACCACCCCCCACGCCCCCACACCCCCCCACACCCCACACACCCCCCACACACCCCCCACACCCACCCCTCCCCCCATACCCCCCCCCACACCCCCCACCCCCCCACCCCTCCCCTTGGTTCCGCGAGGTTTTTTTTGCTGCTGAGTTTTTGTTTCGTTTGTTCCCCCCCCCGCCCCTCCCCCGCCCCCCCCCCCCCCCCCCCCCCCTACCAAATATAACTCTTACTTTCACCCCCCACCACCACCACCTCTTGACTTATTATTCTTACGATTGCGTGAACTGCCCAACCCCCGACCCCCACACCTTGACCCCCGACCCCCACACCTTAACCTCCCCCTGACCTTTCAACATTTATCTGCTGAACTGCCACCTCCGCCCTTTAACCCCTGACCCCCCCCCCCCGGCTCGCCTTCGACCCCCTCTTAACCCGCCATTCTAATCTCCTAACCTTTCACCCCTGACCCGAGAATCTAACCTCTCACCCCCCCGCCCTCCCTCCTGTCCGGATTCTGACCCCGCGATGCCCTTTCCCTGCATGCAATGCTCCTGTTGCCCCCTTCCCCCTCCCTGCCTGACCCCCCCCCCGTGACCCCCGTGACCCCTAGACGCCCCCACCACCACCACCGCCACCCCCAACCTCCCTCCGACCTCCACCATCATCACCATGCCAGCCCCCAGACACTCCCCGAAAGGTAAACGGAGGTCGCACACCCCTCACCGTGACCCCGAGCTCACCTTGACCCCGACATCACCTTGACCCGACTTCACCTTGACCCCGAGATCACCGTGACTCTGAACTCACATTGACCCTGACTTGACTTTGACCCCGAGCTCACCCTGACCCCCAACTCACCTTGACCCCGAGCTCACATTGACCTTGACTTCACCCTGACCCCGACTTCACCCTGACCCGACATTACCTTGACCCTGACTTCACCTTGACCCCGACATTGTGGCCGCGAGCTCACCTTGACCCCGAGCTCACCTTGACCCCGAGTTCACATTGACCCAGAGCTCACATTGACCCAGAGCTCACATTGACCCCGAGCTCACCTTGACTCCGAGTTCACGTTGACCCAGGGCTCACATTGACCCTGACCTCACCTTGACCCTGACCTGACCACGACCTCACCCTGACCCCGACCTCACCCTGACCCCGACCTCACCCTGACCCCGACATCACCCTGACCCGGACCTCACTCATTCCACACATCCCTCCACCACCCACTCGCTATTGTTACACAACACACAATGCAATACATATATACACAAACAATACGTACACAATACACAACACACACAGACACACAAACATCCTCCTGTTGCTCAGAACAACAACCGCCACTCTCCACTGAGTGGCAGTGGCGTCCACCACAGCCCCCGTGCCAGGCTAGGTGCAGGTTCAGGCCACGTGAAGTGTACAAGTCTCTCTGCTGCTGCTGCTTGCAGGAGGAGGTCACGGGACAGACCCAAGTGCTTATAGGTTGGACTGCTGTGCCAGGCTAGGTACAGGAGGTCACGGGACAGATCCTGGTGCCATGGGTTCACTGAACGCGATGGCTGGCAGATGGCACCACCTGTGCCCCCGATTGTGCCAGGCTAGGTGCATAGACCCAGGTGCTATTGGTTAACCGATTGAGTATGACCGATTCAGGTGCTGTTGGCGGTTAGCAGCGACCTATGAAGGTCGCCACAGCATGCTCACTCAGTGACTCACTCATTCCACTCGCTCACTCAGTGACTCACTCATCCACTCGCTCGCGTCATCCTCCCACTCGCTCACTCAGTGACTCACTCATCCACTCGCTCACTCAGTGACTCACTCATCCACTCGCTCGCTCATCCTCCCACTCGCTCACTCAGTGACTCACTCATTCACTCGCTCACTCAGTGACTCACTCATCCACTCGCATCGCTCATCCTCCACTTCGCTCACTCAGTCACTCACTTCATCTACTCGCTCACTCAGTGACTCACTCATCCACTCGCTCACTCATCCTCCCACTCGCTCATCCACCCACTCGCTCACTCAGTGACTCACTCATCCACTTGCTCACTCAGTGACTCACTCATCCACTCGCTCGCTCATCCTCCCACTCGCTCACTCAGTGACTCACTCATCCACTCGCTCACTCAGTGACTCACTCATCCACGTCGCTCGCTCATCCTCCCACTCGCTCACTCAGTGACTCACTCATCCACTCGCTCACTCAGTGACTCACTCATCCACCCGCTCGCTCATCCACCCACTAGCTTCATCCACCCAACTCGCTCATCCACCCACTTCGCTCATCCACCCACCTCGCTCATCCACCCACTCGCTCATCCACCCAACTACTCACCCACTCTTCCATCAATCCACACGTTCACAGACCTCTCACATTCATAATATTATCACACACTGAGCCACTGACTCAATCGCTCGCTCAATAACTCGCACGCCGCTCACTCCATCGCTCACTCAATCACTCGCCCACTAACTCACCAGCTCATCCATCCAGTCAAATATTCACCCAACTCGTACAGTCACCAGCTCACTTCGCTCACTCATCAATACCCTCACACACTCAGCAACTAACTCACTCGCTCAATCACTCGCCCATTAACTCACCCAGCTCACCCATCCATTCACATATTCACCAACTCGTACAATCAATCACCCGCTCGCCCCGCTCAATCTCTCGTTCGTCGACATACTCACCCGCTCATACATTCGATCACTCACCCATTCACTTGCTCACCCACTCAGAAACTCACTCAAAGACAAAGATCCCCCGTGTAGCCTTGACAGACTGCAGGGGCAAGTGCTGTTCGCGAGTAGCACCTATGAAGGCCCGAACGGCACACGAGGGGGTGGGTGGCCAGCACCACGCCCGGCCGCCTTTTGTCTCCCCAGTGGCGATGTTTACTACACACCGCACCAGGTACTCATTTGAGGCCTGAGTCCGATCTAGGGGAGGCCCAAGACCGGTCCGATAACGTCACTGTGTGTTGGCCTTGAGTGTGATTGAACTCTGGTCATTGGGCTTGTCGCGCAGGTGCGCCAACCACTACTCCGCCACCAACTCTCCACGTACACCGCACCCACGCCACACACGCGCACAAACTGCACACACGCACACCGGCGCACACGCACACACCGCAACACCACACACACTAACTCACTCACACACACTCACACACACAACTACACACACTCACTCACACACACACACTCACACGCTTACTCACACTCACGACACTCACTCATACACTCACTCACACACACACTCACTCACACAGTCACACACCTCACTCACACACTCACACACTCACTCACACACAATACATTCATATCCATAGCCATGGACACTTTGCTTTGTGTTGATATTTGAGTTGAAGTTTTTGCCTTGTCTCCTACCTGTGCGTGCGTGTGTCTGCATGCGTCTGTGTGCGCAGAGTGTGAATGTCTTTGTGAGTGGACTTGGGCATGTTACTTGTGTTCCGAGTGGTGTGCGTGTGGTGCAACTCTGTCGTGAACAGTGCTGTGGGGGGAGGGCCAATTCCAATTGGCCTCTCCCCTCATGGCGGCTGTGACCCACACAGTAGCTAAACGGGGGCTCTGGACGGGTGCTAGGGCTGGTAACCCCTCCACCTTCAATAAATTACCACGAAACCACAAATTAAATATGTAACTAATAAGCTTGTGCCGGAGGCCCCGGGGGGACAGGCGTCTATGACGTCTCCTGGCCAACCCCAATTGGCGGAGCCAGGAGATTGAATCTCTACCCTCGGGGCTCCTCCAGAAACAACGAAAAGCCACTTCGTGTGGCCACGTGAAATGTTCGAATGCTCACTGCGGAGGAGAGGCTGCCACTCCTCTGTCGGGAGCTGGACCGGTACCGCCTGGATCTCTGTGGCATTCAGGAGGTCCGGTGGAACCGGTTCTGGCTCCTGCCACCATGAGGGGTGGACAGTCCTCTACTCGGGGCAGCAGATTGGCAAACAACAGGGTGTGGCTCTTCTTTTGAACAAAAGAATGAAGGGGGCGTGGGAGCGTGGCGATGAGGTGTGGGAAGCTGTAAGCCCCAGGCTACTTTGGGCTCGCCTTCCCATCAACCGGAGGCGAGGAGTGATGGTCGTAGTTACTTATGCCCCCACCGAAGACGAACATCCGTGGAGGGATGCAGGCAAAGCCGATGAGTCAGATGCCTTCTATGACCTCCTGTCACAGGTGCTAGCTAAAGTGCCCCTCAGCATAGAGTCATCTTGTTGGGTGACTTCAATGCCGAAGTTGGTCATGATGCTGGCACCTGGTCAGGAGGGATTGGAGGGCATGGGCCAGATCAGCTCAATAACAACGGTAGGAAGCTGCTAGATTTTTGTGCAGCCCATGGGCTTATAATTACCAACACGCTGTTCCGGCATCGGCGCATCCACACAACATCATGGATGCATGCGGGTCCAAGCAAGAACATCTGCTGGACTACATAGTGACGGACCAGTGGATGCAAGCCCATGTCCTTGACACCAGTACCTACCGTGGAGCTGATCTGCCCTCTGACCATCGACTAGTCATCTGTAAGATGCACCTGCCATTCTTCCACTCCGGTGGTGGGTGAACACCCAGGACCCCATTCCAACCTAAAGTGGCCTGGTCTCAGTCATCTGATGAAAGTTGCAAGCGAGAATTTCATTATCGCTTGCGGCTGGGGTTGGCATTGTCCCCCACTACTCCTGATGTCGAGGGTAAATGGGTGAGGTTTAGGACTGTGACTCAAGCAGCTGCAATGGCTGCTTTTGGTACGTGGTCCAGACCTCCCCAGAGACCATGGCTGACAGAGGTGTTCAGGATAGTTGAGAAAAAGTGACAGGCCCACTGTCATCGGATACAGAATCCCACGTCAGAGAAATGAGGAGGCTTACCGCAGGCCTTCGCTCGGAGGTTCGGAGAGCCGTGAGGCGCTGCAAGGATGGGTGGTGGTCGCGGGTTGCTGAGGGTATGGAGTCTGCCTCAGTGGCCCGCGATCACATGTGCCTATTTACACGCCATCAAAAAAAGTAACCTGCAGCGCCACAACCTATTACCATCATTAGGGGGAAAAAACGGTGATCCAATCTCCGACCCCCAGGAACAGGTTTGCAGATTTGCTGAGCATTTCTGTGAGGTCCTGGGGGAGGGGAAATCCCTCAGCCATGAAAACATGGCACAAAGTGGGGATGAACCCTGCTGAGGCTGCGGTGCCTCAAATATTGGAAGAAGTCACCCCCTGTGAGTGGCTGGCTGAGGTGCCATCTGTTGAGGAAGTACTGAGGGCGATCCGGAGTCTGAGACCAAGAAAGGCACTGGGCAGAGATGATCTCCCAAGCGAAATGCTGAGGGAGCGTGGCGTTTGTGCACATTCTGCCCTATATGACATCATAACAACAGTCTGGACCACTGGACAGGTTCCGCAGGATTGGAAGGATGCCCTGGTGGTCCCCCTCTTTAAGAAGGGGGACCGCACAGACTGTAACAACTACAGGGGCATCTCACTCTTCAGTGTGCCGGGAAAGGTCCTGGCAAGGATTATTCAACATCGCCTTGCCAGGCACGCTGAGGTGAGGCTTGCGGAGCCCCAATGCGGTTTCAGGAAAGGGCGGTCCTGTCCGTCTGCTACAGCAGAGGTGTAGGGAATTCCAGCAAGACCTACATCTCTGCTTTATTGACCTGGTCAAGGCCTATGATACCATCAGTAGGGCCTGGGCTCTGGATTGTTCTTCGTGCTTTTGGAGTCCCTGATCCTCTGCTCACGATCATTAAGGACCTTCATGATGGTGAGCGGGGCCCCGGTTAAACTACGTGGCCGGGAGTCAGAGCCATTCCCTGTACACCTGGGGTGCGACAGGGATGTCCTCTGGTTCCCACATTATTTAACATCTATTTTGACCACGTAGTTCGTGAAGCCTTCAATAGCTGTACCGGGAGAATCTCCATTTGGTACAGATATAATGGGAGGCTGATCGACGCCCGGGTGCTGTCAAGGGATGGCTCCCTATTGCTCAACCACGTTATATATGCCGATGATTTGATAATTGCGGCTCCATTCAGAGGAGGAGTTGGAGACGCTGCTGCTGAGACTGGAGCGTGCCACTAGAGATGGGGCCTTTCCATCAGCCCCACCAAAACTAAGCACCTGCCTGGGTATTTTGTACAATCGGACATTCCACCCCCACAACTCCCAAATCGGTGATCGGGCAGTTGTGGAGAGAGTGGAGAGTTTCCCATACCTGAGCAGTGTGCTTATGACCGGCTCCAGTTTAACAGGCAGAGGTCTCGCTCCGAATCAGTCGAGCGGCAATATATTTTCATCGGTTGCGTAACGCTGTGTGGAAGCTACCTGGTCTGTCTCTCCACACTAAGCTTCAGGTCTTCTCGGCCACGGTCATTCCCTCCCTTCTCTACGCTTACGAAACGTGGACCCCCCCTAATGGAACATCTTCGCCGGTTAGAAACATTTAGGCTGGCCTGCCTACGATCCATCCTGGGTTTAAACCAGGCTGGATTGTGTGAGGAGCTCACAAATCCTTGAAAGATCTGGGCAAGGTCCAATCGGTGAGCTCCTCCGGCGGGGAAGGCTGCGATGGCTGGGTCATGTAGCCCGCATGCCCAGCCACCGCATGCCGAAACAGCTTTTGTTCGGCCGGATTGAGGGGGCTAAGCGGGCGCAGCACGGGCTAGAGAAGAGATGGAGTGATGTGGTACAGGATGACGTGGAGCTGAGTGGACTTGCCGATGACTGGTACCAGCGGTGTCAAGATCGGCCTCTCTGGAGGAGGCTCGTGAAGGACGCTGCTGCTACTGGGCAGTTGGAGGCAGTCGCCTTCCAACAACAACGGAGGGCGGAGGAGCGACGCTCACAACAACGAGCGGAGCGCCGGGTGGCTAAAGCACGGCAGGTTGGCACAGTAGGGGGGCTTAGGTGGTGCATCAGCCAGTCATCTCAGTCATCTCAGTCAGTCGACCCGTGGCACCTGGGTCTGCCCCGTGACCTCCTGCCAGCGGGCGTTCGACACTTCACGTGGCCTCAAGGTGCACATGACCTGGCACAAGCGTCGTGGTGACGTCACCGGCCACTTAGTGGCGAATGGCGGTTGTTGTTGTGCCTGTGCGTGTGCGCGTGCGTCTGTGTGTTGTGGGTGTGCACGTGTCCCTGCGTGCCTGTGTGTGTGCCTGTGTGTGTGCCTGTGTGTGTGTGTGCCTGCGTTGTTCCCGTGCGTGTGTGTGATCTGCATGCCATCCCACACCCCCACCCCACCCCCCCCCCCCCGTTACACAGAGCCCCCCATGTCTACTCGGCTCGCTTCCGGCCTTGCCCACCACAGGTACCTCCACCACCTCCTCCACCTCCTCCTCCACCACCTCTTCCACCACCTCCCTCTTCCACCACCTCCTCCACCTCCTCCTCTTCCACCACCTCCTCCACCACCTCCTCCTCCACCTCCTCCTCCACCACCTCCTCCTCCACCTCCTCCTCCACCACCTCCTCCTCCACCTCCTCCTCCTCCACCACCTCCTCCACCTCCTCCTCCACCACCTCCTCCTCCACCACCTCCTCCTCCACCACCTCCTCCAACCACCTCCTCCTCCACCACCTCCTCTTCCACCACCTGCCTCCACCACCTCCTCTTCCACCACCATCCTCCACCTCCTCCTCCACCACCTCCTCCTCCACCACCTCCTCCTCCACCACCTCCTCCACCACCTCCTCCTCCACCACCTCCTCTTCCACCACCTACTCCACCACCTCCTCTTCCACCACCTCCTCCACCACCTCCTCCACCACCTCCTCCACCTCCTCCTCCACCACCTCCATCTCCCTCAACCTGCTCCTCAGCTTCCTCCTCAACCTCCTCCTCCTAAACTTCCTCCACCCTCCCCTCTGACCTTCCCCTCTTCTCTCCTCTTCTCTTGCCAGCCCGCACTGTGCCACACACCACTCACTCTCTCGCTCTCTATCTCTCTCTCTATCTCTCTCTATCTCTCTCTATCTCTCTATCTCTCTCTCCCCTCCCAATCTCACTCTCTCTCTCACTCTCTCTCGCTCTCTATCTCTATCTCTCTCTATCTCTCTCTCACTCTCTCTCTCGCTCTCTCTCGCTCGCTCTCTCTCTCACTCTCACTCTCTCTCTCTCGCTCAGCTCTCTCTCTCACTCTCTCTCTCACTCTCTCGCTCTCTCACTCTCTATCTCTATCTCTCCCTATCTCTCTCTCACTCGCTCTCTCTCACTCACTCTCTCTCTCTCACTCTCTCGCTCTCTCTCTCTCCCCTCCCAATCTCACTCTCTCTCTATCTCTCTCTCGCTCTCTCTATCTCTCTCTCGCTCTCTCACTCTCTCTCTCACTCACTCTCTCTCTCACTCTCTCTCTCGCTCTCTCTCTCCCCTCCCAATCTCACTCTCTCTCACTCACTCTCGCTCTCGCTCTCTCTCGCTCTCTCTCTGTCTCGCTCTCTCTCTGACTCTCACTCTCTCTCTCTATCTCTCTCTCGCTCTCTCTCACTCGCTCTCATCTCTCTATCTCTCTCGGTTTTTGTAATGCTTTGCTTTATGTAAACCCCCCCCTCCCCTTTTTAAATGAAATATTTCACAATATATGTAACGCTCTGCTCTCCTTACCCCCTTCCCTATCTCGTTTTTCTCTATCTCTCTCTATCTCGCTCTCTCTCTCGCTCACTCTCTCTCTCGCTCTCCGCGAAGTCCGTTGGTTCAAAATCAGAGTCAAAACATGAATCTGCGCCGGAGGAATCCGCCGAGCTCACAAAGCTTTTCTTAATGTTTTTTTGACCGGCTACGAGCACGGCCGCCAGTCCACCCCAGCCCCGCCGCGAAGGCGGCGGCGGCGGCGGCGAGGAGGGGTTGGCGGATCGCGCGCGGATCCGTCGCCAATGAGAGCGCTGGGCACAAACGAGCCGCACGCGAGGGGGGGGGGGGCAGGGGGGTGGGCGGGTGGGGGCGGGGGGGGGGGGGCAAACCCCCGCCACGCGAACTCCGGCAACGCTCGCGGGCGACGGCGCAGCCGTCCAACAGAGATGCATGCTGCTCCTTGCGGCCGTCTGGAACGCTCTCTTACCTTCCGATATTAGGAAGCCACTTGGGAGCTTGCGGCGCTTTTAAATCATCGTCACCACCACCACCACCACCATCGTCATCATCCGGATTGGCAAACTCGCTCCGATAGAACTGGTTTGTTGTTGTTGTGCTTAGTTTTGTTGTCCTACCCCCCATGCCCCCCACGCGCCCACCGCCACCTCCGATGCGTACGATTGGCTAAGTACGGCGGGGAAGAAAACTTCAACATACATACGTACTTAGATACATACGTACTTACATATGCACTTAGGTACATCAACGCCCTTCTTACCTGTGGGTTGGTGTCGAGGAGGAACGGTAAAATGTGAACTAATCTCCATCTGTCCCATCTGCGCTGGAGGTAGTAGTGTCACCCCCATCACACGTGTGGGGGGTTTCTCCCGGTGTCCACGATTTTATTTTTTTTCATCCCATTGTGATCAGCGCCCGTCGTTATTTTTTTGGGTGAAAAGATCTTGGCGTAAAAAAAATTTAACTCGGTGTGGCAGGAGCCTCCTGAGAGAAAAATCTCATGACACAGAGACCCACAGACACAGACTCATAGACTCACACAGAGACTCATAGACTCACACAGAGACCCATAGACTCACACAGAGACCCATAGACTCACACAGAGACCCATAGACTCACACAGAGACCCACAGACACAGACCCATAGACTCACACAGAGACCCACAGACACAGACCCATAGACTCACATAGAGACTCATAGACTCACATAGAGTCTCATAGACTCACAAAGAGACCCACAGACACAGACCCATAGACTCACACAGAGACCCATAGACTCACATAGAGACTCATAGACTCACACAGAGACCCATAGACTCACACAGAGACCCACAGACACAGACCCATAGACTCACACAGAGACCCATAGACTCACACAGAGACCCATAGACTCACACAGAGACCCATAGACTCACACAGAGACCCATAGACACAGACCCATAGACTCACACAAAGACCCATAGACTCGCACAGAGACCCATAAACACAGACCTATAGACTCACACAGAGACCCATAGACACAGACCTATAGACTCACACAGAGACCCATAGACTCACACAGAGACCCATAGACTCACACAGAGACCCATAGACTCACACAGAGACCCACAGACACAGACCCACAGACTCGCACAGAGACCCATAAACATAGACCTATAGACTCACACAGAGACCCACAGACTCTCACAAACCCATAGACACAGAGACCCATAGACTCACACAGAGACCCACAGACACAGACCTATAGACTCACACAGAGACCCATAGACTTACACAGAGACCCATAGACTCACACAGAGACCCATAAACACAGACCCACAGACTCACACAGAGACCCATAGACACAGAGACCCACAGACACAGACCCATAGACTCACACAGAGACCCACAGACACAGACCTATAGACTCACACAGAGACCCATAGACACAGACCTACAGACTCACACAGAGACCCATAGACTCGCACATAGACCCATAGACTCACACAGAGACCCACAGACACAGACCTATAGACTCACACAGAGACCAACAGACACAGACCCATAGACTCACACAGAGACCCACAGACACAGTCCTACATACTCCCACAGAGACCCACAGACACAGTCCTACATACGCACACAGAGACCCATAGGCACATGCCAATAGACTCTCACAAAGACCCATAGACACAGACGCATAGACCCACACAGAGACCCATAGACTCACCCAGCCACACCCACAGATTCGCACAGAGACCCGTAAACACAGGCCTCGAAACTCACAGAGACCCATAGACTCACCTAGACCCACAGACTCACATAGAGACCCATAGACACAGACCTACAGACCCACGCAGAGACTCATAGAGTCACCTAGACCCACAGACTCACACAGAGACCCACAGACTCGCACAGAGACCCACAGACTCACACAGAGACCCAAAGACTCACACAGAGCCCCACAGACTCGCACAGAGACCCGCGGACTCGCACAGAGACCCACAGACTCGCACAGAGACCCACAGACTCGCACAGAGACCCACAGACTCACACAGAGACCCACAGACTCGCACAGAGACCCACAGACTCGCACAGAGACCCACAGACTCGCACAGAGACCCACAGACTCACACAGAGACCCACAGACTCGCACAGAGACCCATAGACTCACACAGAGACCCATAGAGTAACATAGAGACCTCTAGACCCACACAGAGACTCAGAGACTCGCCTAGACCCACAGACTCGAACAGCGACCCAAAGACTCGCACAGAGACCCACAGACTCGCACAGAGACCCACAGACTGGCACAGAGACCCACAGACTCACACAGACACCCACAGACTCGCACAGAGACCCACAGACTGGCACAGAGACCCACAGACTCACACAGACACCCACAGACGCGCACAGAGACCCACAGACTCGCACAGAGACCCACAGACTCGCACAGAGACCCACAGACTCGCACAGAGACCCACAGAGTCACAGAGATACCCACAGACTCGCACAGAGACCCACAGACTCGCACAGAGACCCACAGACTCGCACAGAGACTCACAGACTCGCACAGCGACCCACAGACTCGCACAGAGACCCACAGACTCGCACAGAGACCCACAGACTCGCACAGATACTCACACAGAGACCCACAGAGACCCACAGACTCGCACATAGACCCACAGACTCACACAGAGACCCATAGACTCACACAGACACCCACAGACTCGCACAGAGACTCACAGACTCGCACAGCGACCCACAGACTCGCACAGAGACCCACAGACTCACAGAGGCACAGACTCGCACAGAGACTCACACAGAGCCCCACAGACTCGCACAGAGACCACGGACTCGCACAGAGACCCACAGACTCGCACAGAGACCCATAGACTCACACAGAGACCCACAGACTCGCACAGAGACCCATAGACTCACACAGCGACCCATAGAGTAACATAGAGACCTCTAGACCCACACAGAGACTCATTGACTCACCTAGACCCACAGACTCGTACAGCGACCCATAGACTCGCACAGAGACCCACAGACTCGCACAGAGACCCACAGTCACAGAGATACCCACAGACTCGCACAGAGACCCACAGACTCGCACAGAGACCCACAGACTCGCACAGAGACCCACAGACTCGCACAGAGACCCACAGTCACAGAGATACCCACAGACTCGCACATAGACCCATAGACTCGCACAGAGACCCACAGACGCGCACAGAGACTCACAGACTCGCACAGAGACCCATAGACTCACACAGAGACCCACAGACTCGCACAGAGACCCACAGACTCGCACAGAGACCCCACAGACTCACACAGAGACCCATAGACTCACACAGACACCCACAGACTCGCACGGAGACCCACAGACTCGCACGGAGACCCACAGACTCGCACAGAGACCCACAGACTCGCACAGAGACCCACAGACTCGCACAGAGACCCACAGACTCGCACAGAGACTCACAGACTCGCACAGAGACCCACAGACTCGCACAGAGACTCACAGACTCGCACAGAGACCCACAGACTCGCACAGAGACCCACAGACTCGCACAGAGACCCACAGACTCACACAGACTCGCACAGAGACTCACAGACTCGCACAGAGACTCACAGACTCGCACAGAGACCCACAGACTCACACAGAGACCCACAGACTCACACAGAGACCCACAGACTCACACAGAGACCCACAGACTCACACAGAGACCCACAGACTCACACAGAGACCCACAGACTCGCACAGAGACCCACAGACTCGCACGGAGACCCACAGACTCGTACAGAGACCCACAGGCTCGCACAGAGACCCACAGTCTCGCACAGAGACCCACAGACTCGCACAGAGACCCACAGACTCGCACAGAGACCCACAGACTCGCACAGAGACCCACAGGCTCGCACAGAGACCCACAGACTCACACCGAGACCCACAGACTCACACAGAGACCCACAGACTCACACAGAGACCCACAGACTCGCACAGAGACCCACAGACTCGCACAGAGACCCACAGACTCACACAGAGACCCACAGACTCGCACAGAGACCCACAGACTCACACAGAGACCCACAGACTCGCACAGAGACCCACAGACTCACACAGAGACCCACAGACTCGCATAGAGACCCACAGACTCACATAGAGACCCACAGACTCGCACAGAGACCCACAGACTCGCACAGAGACCCACAGACTCGCACAGAGACCCACAGACTCGCACAGAGACCCACAGACTCACACAGAGACCCACAGACTCGCACAGAGACCCACAGACTCACACAGAGACCCACAGACTCGCACAGAGACCCACAGACTCGCACAGAGACCCACAGACTCGCACAGAGACCCACAGACTCACACAGAGACCCACAGACTCACACAGAGACCCACAGACTCGCACAGAGACCCACAGACTCACACAGAGACCCACAGACTCACACAGAGACCCACAGACTCGCACAGAGACCCACAGACTCGCACGGAGACCCACAGACTCGCACAGAGACCCACAGACTCGCACAGAGACCCACAGACTCGCACAGAGACCCACAGACTCGCACAGAGACCCACAGACTCGCACAGAGACCCACAGTCTCGCACAGAGACCCACAGACTCGCACAGAGACCCACAGACTCACACAGAGACCCACAGACTCGCACAGAGACCCACAGACTCACACAGAGACCCACAGACTCGCACAGAGACCCACAGACTCGCACAGAGACCCACAGACTCACACAGAGACCCACAGACTCGCACAGAGACCCACAGACTCACACAGAGACTCACAGACTCGCACAGAGACCCACAGACTCGCACAGAGACCCACAGACTCGCACAGAGACCCACAGACTCACACAGAGACCCACAGACTCACACAGAGACCCACAGGCTCACACAGAGACTCACAGACTCACACAGAGACCCACAGACTCGCACAGAGACCCACAGACTCGCACAGAGACCCACAGACTCGCACAGAGACCCACAGACTCACACAGAGACCCACAGACTCGCACAGAGACCCACAGACTCGCACAGAGACCCACAGACTCGCACAGAGACCCACAGACTCGCACAGAGACCCACAGACTCGCACAGAGACCCACAGACTCACACAGAGACCCACAGACTCGCACAGAGACCCACAGACTCGCACAGAGACCCACAGACTCGTACAGAGACCCACAGACTCGCACAGAGACTCACAGACTCGCACAGAGACCCACAGACTCGCACAGAGACCCACAGACTCACACAGAGACCCACAGACTCACACAGAGACCCACCCCACTGACCCACAGACTCGCACAGAGACCCACAGACTCACACAGAGACCCACAGACTCACACAGAGACCCACCCCACTGACCCACAGACTCGCACAGAGACCCACAGACTCGCACAGAGACCCATAGACTCACACAGAGACCCACAGACTCACCCCACTGACCCACAGACTCGCACAGCGACTCGCACAGAGACTCACAGACTCACACAGAGACCCGTACACTTGCTGCCCTCTGCCCCCGTGACTGCTTTCTTCTCGTCATAAAGTCAACGTGCCCATGGCCATCGTTGCGGTGCAGTCACAAGTGCGGCGGAATCGCATTGCATTGCATAATTGCATTGGGATAGCATTGCATCGTGATTGCATTGGGATAGTATTGCATCGTGATTGCATTGGGATCGTATTGCATCGTGATTGCATCGTGATTGCATTGTCTTTATGTATCTTCCCGTGTCTCCGCCATGCGTCTACCCCCCCCGTATCCACCCTCGTGTCTCCGCCACGTTTCCCCCACTCCCCCCAGGCCCCCCCCCCCCCCCCCCCGCGTGTGGCCCCCCCAGTAGACCCCGGCATCCAGGAGCGCCAGGCCGGCACGGACACGGCGGTGATCGGCGGCGTGGTGGCGGTCGTGGTGTTCGCCACGCTCTGCCTGCTCATCGTGCTCGGGCGATACCTGGCACGACACAAAGGTGCGGGGGGCCCGCCACCCCACGTGTCACCTGCTGCTGTCACCCCACGTGTCACCTGCTGCAGTCACCCCACGTGTCACCTGCTGCTGCCACCCCACGTGTCACCTGCTGCTGCCACCCCACGTGTCACCTGCTGCTGCTGCCACCCCACGTGTCACCTGCTGCAGTCACCCCACGTGTCACCTGCTGCTGCTGCCACCCCACGTGTCACCTGCTGCTGTCACCCCACGTGTCACCTGCTGCAGTCACCCCACGTGCCACCTGCTGCAGTCACCCCACGTGTCACCTGCTGCAGTCACCCCCACGTGTCACCTGCTGCAGCCTCCCCACGTGTCACCTGCTGCAGTCACCCCACGTGTCACCTGCTGCAGTCACCCCACGTGTCACCTGCTGCAGTCACCCCACGTGTCACCTGCTGCTGCCACCCCACGTGTCACCTGCTGCTGCCACCCCACGTGTCACCTGCTGCAGCCTCCCCACGTGTCACCTGCTGCTGCCACCCCACGTGTCACCTGCTGCTGCTGCCACCCCACGTGTCACCTGCTGCAGTCACCCCACGTGTCACCTGCTGCTGCTGCCACCCCACGTGTCACCTGCTGCAGCCTCCCCACGTGTCACCTGCTGCTGCCACCCCACGTGTCACCTGCTGCTGCTGCCACCCCACGTGTCACCTGCTGCTGCCACCCCACGTGTCACCTGCTGCTGCTGCCACCCCACGTGTCACCTGCTGCTGCCACCCCACGTGTCACCTGCTGCAGTCACCCCACGTGTCACCTGCTGCAGTCACCCCACGTGTCACCTGCTGCTGCCACCCCACGTGTCACCTGCTGCTGTCACCCCACGTGTCACCTGCTGCAGTCACCCCACGTGCCACCTGCTGCAGTCACCCCACGTGTCACCTGCTGCAGTCACCCCACGTGTCACCTGCTGCAGCCTCCCCACGTGTCACCTGCTGCAGTCACCCCACGTGTCACCTGCTGCAGTCACCCCACGTGTCACCTGCTGCAGTCACCCCACGTGTCACCTGCTGCTGCCACCCCACGTGTCACCTGCTGCAGTCACCCCACGTGTCACCTGCTGCTGTCACCCCACGTGTCACCTGCTGCAGCCACCCCACGTGTCACCTGCTGCTGCCACCCCACGTGTCACCTGTTGCTGCCACCCCACGTGTCACCTGCTGCAGCCACCCCACGTGTCACCTGCTGCAGCCACCCCACGTGTCACCTGCTGCTGCCACCCCACGTGTCACCTGCTGCTGTCACCCCACGTGTCACCTGCTGCTGCCACCCCACGTGTCACCTGCTGCAGTCACCCCACGTGTCACCTGCTGCTGCCACCCCACGTGTCACCTGCTGCAGTCACCCCACGTGTCACCTGATGCAGTCACCCCACGTGTCACCTGCTGCAGCCACCCCACGTGTCACCTGCTGCAGCCTCCCCACGTGTCACCTGCTGCTGTCACCCCACGTGTCACCTGCTGCAGCCACCCCACGTGTCACCTGCTGCAATCACCCCACGTGTCACCTGCTGCAATCACCCCACGTCTCCCCACGTGTCCCCACGTCTCCCCACGTCTCCCCGCGTCTTCCCGCGTCTCCAACGTCTCCCCACGTCCTCCCCATGTCTCCCCGCGTGTCCCCGCGTCTCCACGCATCTCCACACATCTCCCCACGTCCTCCTCCACGTCTCCCCACGTCCTCCTCCACGTCCTCCCCGCGTCTCTCCCCGCGTCTCTCCCCGCGTCTCTCCACGTGTCCCCCACCGTGACCTCCCGTGCATCTCCCCCCCCCCCACCCCGACCCCGACCCCCCCCCCCCCCTCGCAGGGACGTACCTCACCCACGAGGCGAAGGGGGCGGAGGACGCCCCGGACGCGGACACGGCCATCATCAACGCGGAGGGCGGCCCCGCCACCAACGAGGAGAAGAAGGAGTACTTCATCTGACGGGGGGCCGGCCACCTCGCCCCGGTGCAGCCCGCAAGCCCTCCACGTCCCCCCCCCCCCCCACCAACCCCCTGCCACCACCACCCACCAACACCACCACAATGCGTTGAAACCCAATCGGACTCCCCCCGCCCCCCCCCAACCCAAAGACCTCGGGGTCTTACCCCGACCCTACACCAAGGCCCCTAACCCAATCGCTAACCCCCCCCCTCCCCCCAAACGCCGAGACCCTGAACCACACCAGTAGACAACCATCTCCAGACCCCCCCCCCCACTGCCCCCCCCCGAACACCTCGACCGTGACCTCTAACCCTAACCGCCCCCCCCCCCCCCCCGAGTTTAATGGCTAAGTCCAAAAGCTATAACTCCACCTCGGACCCCGACACCTGGACCTCGGATCTAACCCCCGACCACTCTGAACCAGGGCCCCGCATACCTGCACTGGAACCCCAACCACCCCCCTAGACTCTGGGTCTAAGCCTCACCCGGACACCTTAACCCAGGGTGTTAACTGCAGCAGCTACAGCTCTCTAGAATGCCGAGACCCTGGGTCTAACCCTAAGCCTAACATCCAAGGTTCGGGATCTAATCTCACCCCAAGCCAGACGCTCGGAGCTTAACCATAACCCCTAGACCCTGGGTCTATCCATGACCCGAATGCCTATCCACTGGTTCCAATCCCAACCCAGTACCTTTACCTCGGCTTCAACCCTAATGCCCCCGTCTCTACCCCCAAAGCTGAGCCTTGACCCTGACCCACGTGTCTAACCCTCACCCTAAACCCAGCACCTGTACACTTGAGTTGAACCCAACTACCTAGACCTTAACCCCTAAAACCCCCCTAACCCCCCCCAAATTCCCTGGGTATAACCCCCCCCTAATCCCCTGGGTATAACCCCCCCCCAATCCCCTGGGTATAACCCCTAGTGCGTAGTGCAATGAGAAGAGGGGAAGGTTTACTGTATCCGGGAGCCTGACCTCTTGACCCATACCGACTGAACCCGACGTTCTGACCCTGACCCCAAATCGAACTCCCGCATTTTGGGGGGGGGGGGGAGGGGTCTGATGCGGTCTCCGGCGCGAGAATGACTAACACATGGCGCGTACACGGAACGTGCCAATTCGTTACTGGTACAGCACACCGGTTGTTGTGTGTTGGAGAGCACGCCCCCCACAGCATTGTAAACAATTGTGAATGTTGTGGGTTTTACGCTGAAGCAAGCCGGTTGTGTTACTAGTACAGCTCACCGGTCGAGCGTTCGAGAGTGAAACCACAACAACATTTAACAAACGGCAGACAGACAGACAGACAGACGACAATGGCGACAAAGTTATCGCCGGTTAGTAATTCATCGTCCGCCAAGTCTCGGCATACATCCCCCTTCCGGCACCGCAAATCGGCAGCTTCTCAGACGGAAAAAGTTCCAGCAGCCGGGAAGTTGTGCACGGCGCGGGACGTTTTTGGGGTTTGCTCGCGACGTCTCTCGGCAATTCCGCGGCAACGAACAACAAAAAGTCCCGGGGTCTCGTTTTGCCAACCGCGTGTTTTCCGCGTCGCGGCCCGTGAGCCAGCGAGCGAGAAAGGATCGCCGTTGATGTGGTGTGCCGGACACAGAACAATCTCCTGGCTTTTGTTACCCGTCCGATATTAATCCCGGGGGCGTTCCATCGCCAGCAGCGTAAGCCCCCCCCCCCCCCCCTCTATCCGGTCAGTTTCAGGGTCACCGGTGTTGGGTCACAAAATGACCTTTTGACGCCGAATCGCCAAACCCAAACCAACCTCAACTGCCGCACGGCAGTGGGCGGGGCCCCTTGGCGAGTGGGCGGTGCTAGTGGCCGCAGTGGGCGTAGGGCTGTGCGCAAGTGGGCGGCGCCAGTGGTCGCACTGGGTCGTGGCTGCGCGCAAGTGGGCGGCGCCAGTGGTCGGGGTGGGCGTGGCTACGCGGAAGCGGGCGGCGCTAGTTGTTGCAGTGGGCGGGGGGCTGTGCGAAAGCGGGCGGTGCTAGTGATTGGAGTGGGCGTGGCTATGCGGAAGTGGGCGGTGCTGACGGTTTTACCCAGGATCCCTACCACCCCACTTTACCACACCCCCCCCCCCTTTACCCCCTCCCCCACAACAATTAATTGCAAGACCCAGTTACCCACAGACAATCCCAATCCTCTTCTTGCATAGACCCTCTACCCCTTTGGGGGGGTGTGGGTGACCTCCTTACGAACCCCCCCACGACCCCCCCCCCCCCTCACCAACCCCACCCCCCTGATGAGATCGCCGAATCCGTAAATAATTTGCCTGCCGCCGAATCGTTTTAAATTTTTTTGCGTTTTTTGTGTCACTGTCTGACGATGCCGTCCGTCCGTCCGTCTTGTGGTTTAATTACTTTTACCGTAATTTGTTAAACTCGTAAACGAACAGCCCCGGCACCTGCTTTTTAATTTTTCCAGTGCGTTTCAAGAATTGCATGGAGAAGACGGGGGGGAGGGGGTGGGGGGTGGGGGGGTTAGTGGTGGGGGGGTTAGGGGTGGGCGTGGTGTGCGCATGCGCGTATAAATAAATAAATAAGCAGCCGCGCGTGCGACGTTAAAAAAAAAAGGGCGGGAAAAAATAAAATACCCCCCCCCCCTTACCCCTGCCTCAATAAAAAAAAAAATATTTAAACTTTTTCGCTGGGGAAATGAAATTAAGTTTTTACTTTGAGAGGGGGAAAAAAAACCGACGAAAACGAATACTTTTGTCTGATTTACACTATCTTGAAGCTACCTAAACGTTACACGGGGAACGTAAAACAAAAAAAATATATACTGTACATGTTACGCGAAAATGTTTTGGATTCCTGCTCCCCCCACCCATCCCCACCCCACCCACCCCAACCACCCCTTGTGTGACGCGGTGTGTCCGTCCATTGTAGTCGTAACCCGGTCCCCGTGTGCCGAGAACCGAGGTCGGTTTTTTCCCCGACTCGCCTCGGCTCGCCGGTCGGCGCCTTTGTCGTTTTACGGTTTCGAACGCGGAGGAGTTTGCCGTTTGGCGGAAGCTGCGGAAAGTGTCGCGTTGCTCGCGAGCAACTGTCGCGCTTTACGTCGGGGAAAGGCGACGGCGTCGAATTAAAAAAACAAATTTTTCTTTCCCGTTGCTGAAACCCGAAGGGCGAGCCGAGCCACTTGACACGACGAGAACACGTGGCGACGCTGCGACGTCACGGGGTACCGACCGACGCGCGTGACGTCACGTCGTTACCGCGCGGGCGTGCCGAACGAGTGCGTGACGCGCGCGACGTCGTGCGGTGACGTCACTGCGCGAGTTGGAAGTGGCGCGGTGACGTCACCGCGTCACCGACTGACGTCGCGCGCATCATCATCATCCCTGGCCCTGCTTGGCCCCAAGTCAGATTTAGAAGTCTTGATTGTGAGAGTCCAGCAATGGCAGGATTGTTCGGCTCCGGCTCGGCATGGTTAAATGTCTGGTGGGGGAAAAAACTAAAAAAAAAAACCTGTACCATGCCAGGCCCGGCTCGCGAGTGCCTAGCCAACCAATTATTGTGCGTTTCCGTGTTTAAAAGTTCAGCATACACACGTGCATACAAAACGCGGTGTAGGTTTTTTTTTCCTGCTTTCTTCCCGTAACAACCCAACAGGGAATCGAGACGACAAAAAAAAGGTTCAACATTTTTTGGTTAATTATTTTGGGGGTGCGGCTCTATGGCAGAACCGATTCCCCGGGGAGATGTTTAGAGGGTTCCGGTGCCGTGGAGACCAGGTCAAAGTCGGCCAAACCCTGGTTCCAAAAAAGGGAGAGAATGTTCCGTTCCAAACAGGTTCCGTTCGGAACTCTATTATGAACCTCGAGGTAGTTCTCTTACATGGGGATTTTGACTGGCCCATTGGGGGAGGACGTGGGGGCGAGAGGAGACGGATACCGTGAGATTGAGAACAGAGTGGACAGCCGATGAAATGGGGGGGTGGGTGGGGGTGATGGACACGAGAAGAGAGAGTGACGGGGGAGGGGGCGGTGGAGATGGAGAGAGAGAGAGGCCGAGGGACGTGGACGAGAGAGAAGCGGCGATACGGAAGGGAGGAACCACGGTTAGACGGATCAATTGGCCGTGGTTTTGTTGTTGTTGTTGTGTGTGTACGTGTGTTGAACTCTTCTTTCGTACCTTACGTGGCCAAACCGTGCTCACGATCGCAGGTGCGGGCGCAGGAACCGAACCAAATTGGACACAAAACGAAGCGCTTGGAAAGATTCTGGATTTGAAGTTTCCGTGACTGCAACGATCCATACTGTTTGGTTCTTTCGGTAAAGTCGCGTGGGTAAAAAAAAATAATGAAGTTAATCAAATCACGACGTTTCGGAAGCAGCACAAGCCTCCCGTCATCAGGTGGGATAGTCACGGCAAGGAGTAATTTGACTATCCCACCTGATGACGGAGGCTTGTGTTGCTTCCGAAACGTCGCGAATTGATTCACTTAACTTACATTTCCGCCTACGTGACTTTACCGAAATAACCAAAGAGCACAGTTTGGAAATAAATAAAAAAAAAATTTGCCAATCCGAGATGATTTAAACGCGTCATGGCAACCCCACGAGTGGCTTTCGCGATATCGGGAAGGAAGAGCGTTCCAGACGGCCCGCGTAAGCGCACCCGCGCGTGAACGCTCCACAGCCGCTGGGACCGTGATTGGAGCCGATTGATCGACGGCGGGGCGGTCCTTTTCGACATCAGGACGACGACTCTTGAGAACGCAGCTCCGTTGACGCGCACCGTGAGGTCTCCGCGTGCGGGAGACCGTGCGAGTGTCTCTGGCTACGAAGCCGGCCGCCCGGGTTCGACTCCCGCTCACGGCCACCGACGCCCGGCCGAATCTCGCCCCTATGTCGACTCGGCCTCTTGATGAGTAACTCCCCCCCCCCTCCCCTCCGACCCCTCATCCCCCCCCCCTCCCCCCCTTGGCGTGGTGTGGCGTAAAACGTCGCCACGAGGCGTGATGACGACCCGAACACATCGCCCTCGCCGGCCCCCGCGTTGGTGTCGCCGATCGCTGACAGCACTTGCCCCAACAGTCTGTTCAGGCTATGCGGGGGATCTTTGTCTTGTGTCGCTGACGGGGTGGGGGGTGGGGGTGGGGGCTGCCGGCACACCACCCGCAGATCGCGAAAGGTTCATGCGGGAACGTCTTGGCAACGTCTTGGGAACGTCTTGGGAACGTCTTGGGAACGTCCGTCCAATGACCCTTCCCGTTCTTCACACTGCCACCGCTAGTGCAAGGGGGCCTGTAGCATAATTATGATGTCATAAAGGGGGGGGGGGTCCTAATTTTTTGGGGTTTTTTTTCTTTCAAAACACGTAAATATTAAAACACAAATTTACTTGGGTAGTGAAGTAATTGTATTTTTTTTTTCATTTGCTATACCGGGCCAGATGATACGACAAATCGCTAAGCTTAAACACCCGCTCGTTCGTAAAAGTCGAAGGGCGGTATAGTACTATAGTCGTAGAGCAAGTGCAGAATCACTGAACCGGAATCGACGGCTTGAAAGCGTTTTGCGCGGGGGGCCCCCTTGAAAGTGCGGGGCCCGTAGCGTTTGTAGCTACTAGGATAATAATCCAGCACTGCTTGCAAACGTCTTGCGAACGTCTTGCGAACGTCTTGCCAACGTCTTGCCAACGTACGTGCAATCCGCGAACTTAGCAGGCAACGTTGTTTGGCTCCGTCGACTCGAGCCAAGGGAGAGAAAGTCAACAACCCCTGCCCCCTCGACTAAGGCCGCCAAAACAACGCGGATACATCCAAGCAGTGGATTGAGAATCATCCCGACGATGATGACGATGATGAATCTCACAAGGGGGCCCACCACGTGGGTTCATAATGGCCGTGTCCTGGTGTCACACCCCACCCACCCACCTCCTTAGCCCCCACCCACCTCCTTAGCCCCCCCCCCACATCCTTACCCTCCCCCACCTCCTCACCCCCTATCCCCCACCTCCTCACCCCCTATCCCCCACCTCCTCACCCCCTATCCCCCACCTCCTCACCCCCTATCCCCCACCTCCTTACCCCCTCCCCCACCTCCTCACCCCCTCCCCCACCTCCTCACCCCCCCCCCCCACCTCCTCACCCCCCCCCACCTCCTCACCCCCCCCCCCCCACCGCCTTAGCCCCCACCTCCTCACCCCCCCACCGCCTTAGCCCCCACCTCCTCACCCCTCCCCCACCTCCTTACCCCCCCACTTCCTCACCCCCCACCTCCTCACCCCCTCCCCCACCTCCTCACCCCTCCCCCACCTCCTCACCCCACCTCCTCACTCCCCCACCTCCTCACCCCCTCCCCCACCTCCTCACCCCTCCCCCACCTCCTCACCCCCCACCTCCTCACCCCCCCCCCCCCCACAGACAAGACAGTCAGGAGGAGGTGGGCTATCATTGTAACTTTCCCTATCGGGGTTTTTCTTTATAATTTTAAAACTTCTCCATTTAACTCGCCCCCCCCTAATTCACTCTCTCACGTTTCACCCGCCACCTCTTCTTCTTCTTCTTCCTCATCTTCTCCTCACCCCATCCCCACACACCTCTTCGCTCCACCTCTTCACTCTCTGCTGCTGTTGTTGTTGTCGTCGGCGATGATGATGATGATGTTGTTGTTGTTTGTTTGTTGTGAGCTCCCGTTACAAAATCATCAACGAGCAAACGCGCTGATGATTTTGAGACAACGTTGAGGCAACGTTGAGACAACGTCGAGGCAACGTCAGGCCAACGTTGAGGCAATGGTTGAGACAACGTCGAGCCAAATTTGAGGTGACGTTGGCACAACGTTGAGGCAACTTTGAGGTAACGTTGGCACAACGTTGAGGCAACGTTGAGGTAACGTTGGCACAACGTTGAGGCAACTTTGAGGTAACGTTGGCACAACGTTGAGGCAACTTTGAGGTAACGTTGGCACAACGTTGAGGCAACTTTGAGGTAACGTTGGCACAACGTTGAGGCAACTTTGAGGTAACGTTGGCACAACGTTGAGGCAACTTTGAGGTAACGTTGGCACAACGTTGAGGCAACGTTGAGGTAACGTTGGCACAACGTTGAGGCAACGTTGAGGTAACGTTGGCACAACGTTGAGGCAACTTTGAGGTAACGTTGGCACAACGTTGAGGCAACTTTGAGGTAACGTTGGCACAACGTTGAGGCAACTTTGAGGTAACGTTGGCACAACGTTGAGGCACCGTTGAGGTAAAGTTGGCTCAACGTTGAGGCAACTTTGGCTTAACGTGGAGGCAACATTGACCCAACGTTGAGCTGAACGTTAACTCAACGTTTGGCTTAACGTTGAGGCAACGTTGGCTCAACGTTACCTCAAGGTTTAGCCTAACGTTGGGTCAACGTTGAGGTAACGTTGAGGTAACGTCGGGCCAACGTCGCCACGTCGTTTTACCGAGAAATCCCAAATCGTCGTCAGCTTTTAACTTCACCGCCCTCCGTGTTCATTTAACAAAGTGGGGTGACGATGACGACACTGGCTAATTAATAATAATAACGACAAAGAAAATCGCTAATTAATAATAATAACGACAAAGGAAATCGCTAATTAATAATAACAACGACAAAGTAAATCGCTAATTAATAATAATAACGACAAAGTAAATCGCCAATTATTAATAACGACAAAAGTAAATCGTTAATTAATAATAACGACAAAAGTAAATCGCTAACTAATAATGCTAATTAATAACGACAAAAGTAAATCGCTAATTAATAATAACGACAAAAGTAAATCGCTAACTAATAATGCTAATTAATAACGACAAAAGTAAATCGCTAATTAATAATGCTAATTAATAATAACGACAAAAGTAAATCGCTAATTAATAATAACGACAAAAGTAAATCGCTAATTAATAATAATAACGACAAAAGTAAATCTCTAATTAATAATAATAACGACAAAGTAAATCGCTAATTAACAATGCTAATTAATAATAACGACAAAAGTAAATCGCTAACTAATAATGCTAATTAATAATAACGACAAAAGTAAATCGCTAACTAATAATGCTAATTAATAATAACGACAAAAGTAAATCGCTAACTAATAATGCTAATTAATAATAACGACAAAAGTAAATCGCTAATTAATAATAATAACGACAAAAGTAAATCGCTAATTAATCATGCTAATTAATAATAACGACAAAAGTAAATCACTAACTAATAATGCTAATTAATAATAACGACAAAAGTAAATCGCTAACTAATAATGCTAATTAATAATAACGACAAAAGTAAATCACTAATTAATAATAACGACAAAAGTAAATCGCTAACTAATAATAACGACAAAAGTAAATCGCTAATTAATAATAATGACAAAAGTAAATCGCTAATTAATAATAACGACAAAAGTAAATCGCTAACTAACAATGCTAATTAATAATAACGATGACAAAAGTAAATCGCTAACTAACAATGCTAACTAATAATAACGACAAAAGTAAATCGCTAACTAACAATGCTAATTAATAATAACGACAAGTAAATCGCTAACTAATAATGCTAACTAATAATAACGACAAGTAAATCGCTAATTAATAATAATGACAAGTAAATCGCTAACTAACAATGCTAATTAATAATGACAAGTAAATCGCTAACTAACAATGCTAACTAATAATAACGACGACGAAGCGGTAAAGTTGTTGTCGTCTCTCGTGAGGAGGAGGAGAGCGACTTCGCGATGGGAGCTGCTGGTGGGGGTGGGGGGTGGTGGTGGTGGAGCTGCTGGTGGTGATGGTAGTGGTGGGGGTGGTGGAGCTGCTGGTGGTGATGGTAGTGGTGGTGGAGCTGCTGGTGGTGATGGTAGTGCTGGTGGAGCTGCTGGTGGTGGTGGTGGAGCTGCTGGTGGTGGTGGTGGAGCTGCTGCTGGTGGTGGTGGTGGTGGAGCTGGTGGTGGTGGTGGAGCTGCTGGTGGTGGTGGTGGTGGAGCTGCTGGTGGTGGTGGTGATGGAGCTGCTGGTGGTGGTGGTGATGGAGCTGCTGGTGGTGGTGGTGGAGCTGCTGGTGGTGGAGCTGCTGGTGGTGGAGCTGCTGGTGGTGGAGCTGCTGGTGGTGGTGCTGGTGGTGGAGCTGGTGGTGGTGGAGGTTTTTGATTTAAAGTTTTCGTGGACTACAGGAATCCAAACTTTTTGGTTCTTTTCTGTAAAGTCATCACGTAGGTTAGAAACATAAAATAAATGACGTTTCGGGCACACACACACACACAAGCGTCCGTCATCAGGTGGGGAAAGCATCGGTCTGCTGCTGACGCTGGTGTTGCGACCGAAACGTCGTGACTTATTTGATTTCGCTCAACGTTGAGGCAACTTTGGCTTAACGTGGATGCAACGTTGACCCAACGTTGCCAAAAGAACCATAGTGTCTTTGGTGTGGGGTTGGGGAGGGAGGGAGGGAGGTCTCGGGACACGTTGCATGTTCAAAAACGCGGCAAGTAAACAACAACAACAAATAAACAACAAGCCGTCCCGTTACATCTTTATAGCGGGGCCACTTGAACAAAAGGGGGAATCTTTTCGTGTATTGAAAAAATAACCACTTGGGTTTCCGATTGATTATCGTCTCCCGATATTTTTTTTAATGTTATTCTCTCTGCATCGTAAACGTCGTGTTCGCTTTCGCGCCTTTAGTAATGATGACGATTATTTTTTTTTGTTAATTTCTATAATTTTGTTGTTAATTTCTATGATTTTTTTGGGTAACGTTTTCCGCAAAAAAAAATTCTAGAATTTTCTTTCCTGGATGTAATAATAAACTTTTTTTCAAGCGTTGTGATTATTTAGTATTTAACAAAAACATGTTTTTGTTGTTTTAAAAAAAAAACTTCCGTAAATATTTATAAGTACGAAAATTTCGCCGCAAACGAAGCTTGGGAAAGATTGCTACGTCTCAGGAACGTGTGTTCTGATTGGCCGCCATGCTCCGGTTAAAGGAGCGCTCCTATTGGCTCAGCCCCGACACACGCTGTTTACATAGCAAAGTTAACACAAACATTTACAAACTGTTGCGCAAAAAAAAATATATAATCTTAATTTTTTTTAGTTTTTACTTTTCTCGTAATGCATACGCCGCGTAGTTGTTAGTTAGTGGTGGTAGGTAAAAGAAAATAAGACCATTTACAAAAAAAATTTGTTTACATTTACAATTGTTTCAAGTTTGTTTTAGTGATTTGTCTGTGTGTGTGTGGTCACACATTGGTAGTCATCAGTGAGTGCTGCCCGCAGCCAATTAATTGCAAAGGGGGGTGGGTGGGGGGCTTGCACCTCTTACTGATTTTGTTTGCATCGCCGTGCATTAAGAGGAATCGCCCCCCACCTACCCCCCAAACCTTTTAAAGTTTTTGTGACCGATTTCCAAGTTAAATTCGTTTGTTAAATTTTTTTTTAAATTAAAGGAAGTGTTGTTTTTCCCCCCACCCCCCCCACCCCCCCCCCCCATGTCTCAAAAAAACATTATTTTTCAAAGTTTAATTTAAACAAAATAAATCAGATTTCCTTTGATACGCAGCGCTCCTTTCACATTGACGTTCATTCCACACACTTTTTTGGGGGGTGGGGGATGGGTGGCTGTTTTAAAACTTTTTGGAAAAGTTGCGAAAAGTTACCGGTACATCTCGCGACAAGTTATATTTTAAACAGACCCATCACGCATGTTTCTCCTCTTATTTTACCCCACACTCCGTTGTGTATTTTTCTAATTTTTGTTCCAGTTCATAAGATTGATTGTCTCCCCCCCCCCGCCCATCACCCTCTCTTCAAACGTTCAAAGTTTCGGTTTGTGTGGGGAGGGAAAAAACTGATGGAACTTTTACTTTGATCCACGTTCGTTCGGTTTGGTGTTTTGTTGTTGTGGTGTTGTTGGGGTGGTGTTGTTGTTGGGGTGTTGTTGTTGTTGGGGTGTTAGGCACCACCGCGCGGCCGGCAACCGGTTGCCAAAATTCACTTTCGTTTAAGGCCCTCCACCACCCGACACGAGAACGTGGCAGACCGTCTCCTATACGCAGATGGCGATCAAAGTCAGGACCGGTAATTCATCCCGGGAGATCGTTGCGTTCACAAAGCTATTACTCAACTAAACTAACTTTGGGTTTTGCCAGGTAAGGCTCCGCTGAGCTATATAGCTGTTTTTTTTTTAATTTCATGTAAAAAAGATTCGACCTGCCTGTCACAAACGATAGCTCAACGAAAGTGGCTTATCGTTATCACGAGGACATTTCTCGGAGCAGCCGAACACTCTAAACGCGTGACCTTGATTGTAAATCTGCAGGGAAATGTCCACGCGACCACGGGGAAAGAGAGATGAGAGAGAGACACTCAAACTCCAAATATACAGCAGCAGGCGGCGAGGTGTGGATCGAACTCACGGACCTCCTGTATACCACGCAAGGTAGTTAACATCTCACGACCGTGATGATGAGAGAGAGACGGAAACTCCAAATATACAGCAGGCGGCAGGGTCGGGATCAAACCCACGACCTCCTGTACACCAGGCGAGGTAGTTAACATCTCCTAGCCACCGTGATGATGATGAGAGAGACACGCAGACTCCAAATATACAGCAGGCGACAGGGTCGGGATCGAACCCACGACCTCCTGTAGACCAGGCGAGGTAGTTAACATCTCCTAGCCACCGTGATGATGATGAGAGAGACACGCAGACTCCAAATATACAGCAGGCGACAGTGTCGGGATCGAACCCACGACCTCCTGTACACCAGGCGAGGTAGTTAACATCTCCTAGCCAGCGTGATGATGATGATGATGAGAGAGACACGCAGACTCCAAATATACAGCAGGCGACAGGGTCGGGATCGAACCCACGACCTCCTGTAGACCAGGCGAGGTAGTTAACATCTCCTAGCCACCGTGATGATGATGATGAGAGAGACACGCAGACTCCAAATATACAGCAGGCGACAGGGTCGGGATGGAACTCACGACCTCCTGTACACCAGGCGAGGTAGTTAACATCTACTAGCCAACGTGATGATGATGATGATGAGAGAAAGACGCAAACTCCAAATATACAGCAGGCGACAGGGTCGGGATGGAACTCACGACCTCCTGTACACCAGGCGAGGTAGTTAACATCTCGTAGCCACCGTGATGATGAGAGAGAGGGAGACACGCAGACTCCAAATTTACAGCAGGCGTCAGGGTCTGGATCGAACCCACGACCTCCTGTACACCAGGCGAGGTAGTTAACATCTAGCCACCACGTGGCCAAACGTGTCGACCAGAATCTGACCGATGAAGGCGCACCTTGAGATTTCTCACGGCCGTGAACGTCGCAGCGTCGTCGTACTCCGACGTTTCTCCGACGTTGAATGTAAATCCGACGACGTTAAATGCAGTCGTGAGGAAGTTCCAAGCCATCGCCGTTTAGAAAGAGGAGGGGAGAGGAGGGGAGAGGTGGGTGGTTGAGCTCCATCGGCCAGAATCTTGACGATCCGACACATAATAACACCAGTAATTTTTATTTAAAGCTTTTGTGACTGCAGGGATTCATATTTTTGGTTCTTTCGGTAAAGTCACCACCACGTAGAAGGGAAACAATAACATAATAGAAATATAAAACAATAAAATTCTCACGACGTTTCGACTGCAACACAAACAATCATCATCAGGTGTGAAAACCACACCTGATGATGTGAAAACCACACCTGATGATGACTGCTTGAAAATCACACCTGATGATGACTGCTTGTGTTGCAGTCGAAACGTCGTGAGAATTTTATTGGTTTATATTTTTATTATTTTATTGTTTCTCTTCTACGTGGTGACTTTACAAAAAAAAACAAGAATATATAATAACAACAGTATTGTTTGTAACGTTCTGACCGTATCTGCAGTCTAAATATTCCAATTCTGACCATCTCGTCGTGGTGGTGGGCGGTCGAGGAAGATTATTCCACCCAGAAATCAAACTTGGCTGCCACGTTGTGGGCCCTTCAAACCCCAACACACACACACACAAAACCCCAAACAAAACGAATCGTTCGGGGTTGCCTCTTACGATAACACTTTTAGTTAAGTTTTAAACAACGGTAAAAAAAAAGTGATATTCCCCCGGCTTTTTGAGTTGTGATCACGATGACGACGACGACGACGATGATGACGATGACGACGACGACGACGTTGATGATTTTCGTGCTCCGCTCAACTGTGGTAGCACCGGGGGTGTTTTATCTCGTCCTCTAGCTGTTTTTAGTCACCGTGTGCCCCAGCCCCGTCCCCCCCTTCCAACATCCACTACCCCACCAGTCTGGCTCCCTCGGCTTGTTCAGCCCCCCGGACTCCCACCCCACCTCGTCCACTGGGGGCGAACGCGTTGCGGCCGCACTTGCGGTCGCGTTTACTTTACGGGGAAAGAACACGATAAAAAAATACTACAAGGGTAGGGGGTAAAGTGAACAAAAAAAATACTTACAGATTCCTGTAATAAATAAAATAAAAAGAGTCGTACGGTTTAGAGCGAGTCGGGGTCTGAGTTATTGCGTAGAGCGAGCGTGGCGAGAGTTGTGATTGTGTGTGTGGCGTGCGCCAGTCTTGATTTGAAGCTTTCGTGACTGCAGGGATGCATACTCTTTGGTTCTTTCGGTAAAGTCACGTCGGTTAGACAAAATAATACTGTGTAGGAACACCTCCTGGTTATTACACCAGCCCACAGGGGATTGTTGTGTCCGTCCGTCCGTCGTGCATCTAAAAATGGGAGGGGAGGGGCTGGGTGGAGAGGGGAGGGTGGGGAGGGGCCGGGTGGGGAGGGTGGGGAGGGGCTGGGTGGGGAGGGAGGGGCTGGTCACCCCGTGGTGCCCTTATAAAACTCAACGTTTAACCTACTCACGCCAGCTTGTGCCCGGCCTCACAGTCGGGCATATTATGCGGAATACACCACGTGGTGCCACCGTTGACCCTGGCCATTGACCGAGCAACCCAACGTTCCTACCAGCTCCCTTCCGCAGCAGAATGTGTTTTAGAGCACGACGTTTCAATCGCAACATGAGCAACCGTCCTCAAGTTTGTTTGTTTTTCACCTGAAGACGATTGCTTGTGTTGCGATCGAAACGTCGTGACCTATTGTTTTTTTCTACCTACGTGACTTTACCGAAAGAACGAAAGAGAGTGTGTGTGTGTGTGTATCGTCTCGCTCTATTTAAGACGGGGAAGCAGGCGGATTGCTTCACTGTTGTGACAAATCGCCCGATGATGATGCTGGTTGATGTGATTTACCAGCGAAATGGCACGGTCCTAAAAATGTGTAAATGTTGTGGATTTACTCTCCGACACACCGGTGGGCTGAAGTAGTAACTAATTGGCGCGTTGCTTACGCGACAAACATTACTGCCTGTGTCGATCTAACCCAAAAACCTTTATTATGAATAATATTTGCCGCGAAAGCCTCCTGCGTGTTAAACTGTTTGTGTGTGTTTGTGCGTGTTTGTGCGTGTTTGTGCGTGTTTGTGCGTGTTTTTGCGTGTTTGTGCGTGTTTATGCGTGTTTGTGCGTGTTTGTGCGTGTTTGTGTGTGTTTGTGCGTGTTTTTGCGTGTTTTTGCGTGTTTGTGCGTGTTTGTGCGTGTTTGTGCGTGTTTGTGCGCGCCCGGATGGGTTTCCAAGTTAATTTTGTCTTGAAGCAAGGTTAGAAGTCGAGTTGACTGTCGGACAAGTCCAGTTTGGGAGTGGGTGGGTGAGATTGTGGGTAAGTGGGCGAGTGATTGGGTGGGTGAGATTGTGGGTGGGTGGGTGAGGTTGTGGGTGAGTGGGTGAGTGATGCTGGCACCTGGTCTGGAGTGATTGGAGGGCATGGGCCAGATCAGCTCAATAACAACGGTAGGAGGCTGCTAGATTTTTGTGCAGCCCATGGGCTTGTAATTACCAACACGCTGTTCCGGCATCGGCGCATCCACACAACATCATGGATGCATGCCGGGTCCAAGCAAGAACATCTGCTGGACTACATAGTGACGGACCAGTGGATGCGAGCCCATGTCCTTGACACCAGGACCTACCGTGGAGCTGATCTGCCCTCTGACCATCGACTTGTCATCTGTAAGATGCGCCTGCCATTCTTCCGCTCCGGTGGTGGGTGTACACCCAGGACCCCATTCCAACCTAAAGTGGCCTGGTCTCAGTTATCTGATGAAAGTTGCAAGCGAGAATTCCATCATCGCCTGCGGCTGGGGTTGGCATCGTCCCGCACTCCTCCGGATGTCGAGGGTAAATGGGCAAGGTTTAGGACTGTCACTCATGCAGCTGCATTGGCTGCTTTGGGTACGCGGTCCAGGACCTCCCCAGAGACCCTGGCTGACAGAGGAGGTGTTCAGGATAATTGAGAAAAAGCGACAGGCCCACTGTCATCGGCTACAGAATCCCACGTCAGAGAATGAGGAGGCTTACCAGGCCTTTGCTCGGAGGTTCGGAGAGCCGTGAGGCACTGCAAGGATGGGTGGTGGCCGCGGGTTGCTGAGGAGATGGAGTTTGCCTCAGTGGCCCGCGATCACAAATCTCTATTTAACTCCATCAATAAAGTAACCTGCAGCGCCACACCTATTACCATCATTAGGGGAAAAAACGGTGATCCGATCTCCGACCCCCAGGAACAGGTTTGCAGATTTGCTGAACATTTCTGTGAGGTTCTGGGGAAGGGAAAATCCCTCAACCAGGAAAACATCGTGGCACAAAGTGGGGATGACCCTGCTGAGGCTGCAGCGCCTCAAATATTGGAAGAAGTCACCCCCTGTGAGTGGCTGGCTGAGGTGCCATCTGTTGAGGAAGTACTGAAGGCGATCCGGAGTCTGAGACCAGGAAAGGCAGCGGGCAGAGTTGATCTCCCAAGCGAAATGCTGAGGGAGGGTGGCGTTTGTGCACAGACTGCCCTATATGACATCATAACAACAGTCAGGACCACTGGACGGGTTCCGCAGGATTGGAAGGATGCCCTGGTGGTCCCCCTCTTTAAGAAGGGGGACCGCGCAGACTGTAACAACTACAGGGGCACCTCACTCCTCAGTGTGCCGGGAAAGGTTCTGGCAAGGATTATTCAAAATTGCCTTGCCAGGCACGCTTAGGAGAGGCTTGCGGAGCCCCAATGCGGTTTCAGTAAAGGGCGGTCCTGCACAGATGTCATATTTTCTGTCCGTCTGCTACAGCAGAGGTGTAGGGAATTCCAGCAAGACCTACATCTCTGCTTTATTGACCTGGTCAAGGCCTATGATACCATCAGTAGGCCTGGGCTCTGGGTTGTTCTTCATGCTTTTGGAGTCCCTGACCCAATGCTCACGATCATTAAGGACCTTCATGATGGTGAGCGGGCCCGGGTAAAACTACGTGGCTGGGAGTCAGAGCCATTCCCTGTACACCTTGGGGTGCGACAGGGATGTCCTCTGGCTCCCACATTATTTAACATCTATTTTGACCACGTAGTTCATGAAGCCTTCAATAGCTGTACCGGGGGAATCTCCATATGGTACAGATATAATGGGAGGCTGATCGATGCCCGGGTGCGGTCAAGGGATGGCTCCCTATTGCTCAACCACCTTATATATGCCGATGATTTGGTAATAGCTGCTCATTCAGAGGAGGAGTTGGAGACGCTGCTGCTGAGACTGGAGCGTGCTACGAAGAGATGGGGCCTTACCATCAGCCCCACCAAAACTAAGCACCTGCCTGGGTATTTTGTACCATCGGACACTCCACCTCCACAACTCCCAATCGGTGATGGGGCAGTTGTGGAGAGAGTGGAGAGTTTCCCATACCTGGGCAGTGTGCTTATGACCGGCTCCAGTTTAACAGCAGAGGTCTCACTCCGAATTAGTCGAGTGGCAATATCTTTTCATCGGTTGCGTAACGCTGTGTGGAAGCTACCTAGTATGTTGCTCCGCACTAAGCTTCAGGTCTTCTCGGCCACGGTCATTCCCTCCCTTCTCTACGCTTGCGAAACGTGGACCCCCCTAATGAAACATCTTCGCCGGTTAGAAACATTTAGGCTGGCCTGCCTACGATCCATCCTGGGTTTAACCAGGCTGGATTGTGTGAGAAGTTCACAAATCTTTGAAAGATCTGGGCACGGTCCCATCGGTGAGCTCCTCCGGCAGGCAAGGCTGCATTGGCTGGGTCATGTAGCCCGCATGCCCAGCCACCGCATGCCGAAACAGCTTTTGTTTGGCCGGATCGAGGGGGCTAAACGGGCGTGGCACGGGCTAGAGAAGAGATGGAGTGATGTGGTACAGGAGGACGTGGAGCTGAGTGGACTTGCCGATGACTGGTACCAGCGGTGTCAAGATCGGCCTCTGTGGAGGAGGCTCATGATGGACGCTACTAGGCAAGTTGGAGGCAGTCGCCCTCCAACAACAACGGAGGGCGGAGGAGCAACGCTCACAACAACAAGCGGAGCGCCGGGTGGCTAAAGTACAACAGGTTGGCACAATAGTGGGCACAGATGGTGCATCAGCCAGTCATCTCAGTCAGTCGATCCGTGGCACCTGGGTCTGCCCTGTGACCTGCCAGCGGGCGTTCGACACTTCACGTGGCCCCAAGGTGCACATGGCCTGGCACCAGCGTCGTGGTGACGTCACCGTCACTTAGTGGCCAATGGCGGTTGTTGTTGTTGTTGATTGGGTGGGTGAGATTGTGGGTAAGTGGGTGGGTGAGATTGTGGGTGGGTGAGTGGGTGAAATAGTGGGTGGGTGAGATTGTGGGTGAGTGGGCGAGTGATTTGGTGGGTGAAATTGTGGGTAACTGGGTGGGTGAGATTGTGGGTGGGTGAGTGGGTGAAATAGTGGGTGGGTGTGATTGTGGGTGAGTGGGTGAGTGATTGGGTGGGTGAGATTGTGGTTGAGTGGGTGAGTGAGATTGTGGGTGGGTGAGTGGGTGAAATAGTGGGTGGATGAGATTGTGGGTGAGTAGGTGAGTGATTGGGTGGGTGAGATTGTGGTTGAGTGGGTGGGTGAGATTGTGGGTGGGTGAGTGGGTGAAATAGTGGGTGGGTGAGATTGTGGGTGAGTAGGTGAGTGATTGGTTGGGCGAGATTATGGTTGAGTGGGTCGGTGAGATTGTGGGTGGGTGAGTGGGTGAAATAGTGGGTGGATGAGATTGTGGGTGAGTAGGTGAGTGATTGGGTGGGTGAGATTGTGGTTGAGTGGGTGGGTGAGATTGTGGGTGGGTGAGTGGGTGAAATAGTGGGTGGGTGAAATAGTGGGTGAGTAGGTGAGTGATTGGGTGGGTGAGATTGTGGTTGAGTGGGTGGGTGAGATTGTGGGTGGTGAGTGGGTGAAATAGTGGGTGGGTGAGATTGTGGGCGAGTTGGTGAGTGATTGGGTGGGTGAGATTGTGGGTGGGTGAGTGGGTGAAATAGTGGGTGAATGAGATTGTGGGTGAGTAGGTGAGTGATTGGGTGGGTGAGATTGTGGTTGAGTGGGTGGGTGAGATTGTGGGTGAGTGAGTGGTTGAAATAGTGGGTGGGTGAAATAGTGGGTGGGTGAGATTGTGGGTGAGTGGGCGAGTGATTCGGTGGGTGAGATGATGGGTGAAATGTAGGTGAGTGATTGGGTGGGTGAGATTGTGGTTGAGTGGGTGGGTGAGATTGTCGGTGAGTGAGTGGTTGAAATAGTGGGTGGGTGAAATAGTGGGTGGGTGAGATTGTGGGTGAGTGGGCGAGTGATTCGGTGGGTGAGATGATGGGTGAGTTGAGATGGTGGGTGAGTGGGTGAGATGCAGGTGAGTGATTGAGTGGGTTAGATGGTGGGTGAGTGAGATGGTGGGTCATGTAGCCCGCATGCCCAGCCACCACATGCCGAAACAGCTTTTGTTTGGCCGGATTGAGGGGGCTAAGCGGGCGCGGCACGGGCTAGAGAAGAGATGGAGTGATGTGGTACAGGAGGACGTGGAGCTGAGTGGACTTGCCGATGACTGGTACCAGCGGTGTCAAGATCGGCCTCTGTGGAGGAGGCTCGTGAAGGATGCTACTGGGCAGTTGGAGGCAGTCGCCCTCCAACAACAACGGAGGGCGGAGGAGCGACGCTCACAACAGCGAGCGGAGCGCCGGGTGGCTAAAGCACAGCAGGTTGGCACAGTAGGGGGCACAGGTGGTGCATCAGCCAGTCATCTCAGTCAGTCGACCCGTGGCACCTGGGTCTGCCCCGTGACCTCCTGCCAGCGGGCGTTCGACACTTCACGTGGCCTCAGGGTGCACATAGCCTGGCACAAGCGTCGTGGTGACGTCACCGCCACTTAGTGGCGAATGGCGGTTGTTGTTGTTGTTGTTGAGATGGTGGGTGGGTAAGTGAGAGTGGGTGAGTGATTGAGTGGGTTAGATGGTGGGTGGGTGATTGGGTGGGTGAGATGATTGAGTGGGTGGGTGAGATGGTGGGTAGGTGAGTGTGAGTGCGTGAGATTGTGGATGCATCTGCCAATCATCTCAGTTGGCCGACCCATGCCAACTGGGCCTCAAAGTGCACCTGGCCTGGCACGGGCACCGTAGTGATGTCACCGTCACTTCGTCGTGAATGGCGAGTATTGGTATTGGGTGCTTGAGATGGTAGGTGAGTGAGTGAGAGTGATTGAGTGGGTGGATGAGATGGTAGGTGAGTGGGTAAATCCATACTCTGGTTCTTTCGGTAAAGTCACGTAGGATAGACAAAATAATAGATCACGACGTTTCCATCGCAACGCAAGCGACCGTTTTCAGGTGTGACGAGGGGAGGAAGGGGGTCAAAAATCGTCCAAAATCGCGTGACGTCATTTATGCACGGCCCTTAAAACCTCTGACCTGACACGGGAGATCTAGAGGTAAAAAACCTCTGACCTGACACGGGAGATCTAGAGGTAAAAACCTCTGACCTGACACGGGAGATCTAGAGGTAAACACCTCTGACCTGACACGGGAGATCTAGAGGTAAAAAAACCTCTGACCTGACACGGGAGATCTAGAGGTAAAAAACCTCCGACCTGACACGGGAGATCTAGAGGTTTAACCTCTGACCTGACACGGGAGATCTAGAGGTAAAAAACCTCTGACCTGACACGGGAGATCTAGAAGTAAAAACCTCTGACCTGACACGGGAGATCTAGAGGTAAAAAAAACATCTGACCTGACACAGGAGATCTAGAGGTAAAAACCTCGGACCTGACACGGGAGATCTAGAGGTAAAAACCTCTGACCTGACACCCGAGATCTAGAGGTTTAACCTCTGACCTGACACGGGAGATCTAGAGGTAAAAACCTCTGACCTGACACGGGAGATCTAGAGGTAAAAACCTCTGACCTGACACGGGAGATCTAGAGGTTAAAAAAACTTCTGCCCTGACACGGGAGATCTAGAGGTAAAAACCTCTGACCTGACACGGGAGATCTAGAGGTTTAACCTCGGACCTGACACGAGAGATCTAGAGGTAAAAACCTCTGACCTGACACGGGAGATCTAGAGGTAAAAAAACCTCTGACCTGACACGGGAGATCTATAGGTAAAAACCTCTGACCTGACACGGGAGATCTAGAGGTAAAAACGTCTGACCTGACACGAGAGATCTAGAGGTAAAAACCTCTGACCTGACACGGGAGATCTAGAGGTAAAAAAACCTCTGACCTGACACGGGAGATCTAGAGGTAAAAAAACCTCTGACCTGACACGGGAGATCTAGAGGTAAAAACCTCTGACCTGACACAGGAGATCTAGAGGTAAAAACCTCTGACCTGACACGGGAGATCTAGAGGTAAAAACCTCTGACCTGACACGGGAGATCTAGAGGTAAAAAACCTCTGACCTGACACGGGAGATCTAGAGGTTTAACCTCTGACCTGACACGGGAGATCTAGAGGTAAAAACCTCTGACCTGACACGGGAGATCTAGAGGTAAAAAACCTCTGACCTGACACGGGAGATCTAGAGGTAAAAAAAACCTCTGACCTGACACGGGAGATCTAGAGGTAAAAAAACCTCTGACCTGACACGGGAGATCTAGAGGTAAAAAACCTCTGACCTGACACGGGAGATCTAGAGGTAAAAACCTCTGACCTGACACGGGAGATCTAGAGGTTTAACCTCTGACCTGACACGGGAGATCTAGAGGTAAAAACCTCTGACCTGACACGGGAGATCTAGAGGTAAAAACCTCTGACCTGACACGGGAGATCTAGAGGTTTAACCTCTGACCTGACACGGGAGATCTAGAGGTAAAAACCTCTGACCTGACACGGGAGATCTAGAGGTAAAAAACATCTGACCTGGGACGGGAGATCTAGAGGTAAAAAACCTCTGACCTGACACGGGAGATCTAGAGGTAAAAACCTCTGACCTGACACGGGAGATCTAGGGGTAAAAAACATCTGACCTGACACGGGAGATCTAGAGGTAAAAAACCTCTGACCTGACACGGGAGATCTAGAGGTAAAAACCTCTGACCTGACACGGGAGATCTAGAGGTAAAAACCTCTGACCTGACACGGGAGATCTAGGGGTAAAAACCTCTGACCTGACACGGGAGATCTAGAGGTAAAAAAACCTCTGACCTGACACGGGAGATCTAGAGGTAAAAACCCTCTGACCTGACACGGGAGATCTAGACCTGACAAGGGAGATCTAGAGGTAAAAAACCTCTGACCTGACATGGGAGATCTAGAGGTTTAACCTCTGACCTGACACGGGAGATCTACAGGTTTAACCTCTGACCTGACACGGGAGATCTACAGGTTTAACCTCTGACCTGACACGGGAGATCTAGAGGTAAAAAAGCTCTAACCTGACACGGGAGATCTAGAGGTAAAAACCTCTGACCTGACACGGGAGATCTAGAGGTAAAAAAAAAACCTTTGACCTGACACGGGAGATCTAGAGGTAAAAACCTCTGACCTGACACGGGGGATCTAGAGGTAAAAAACCTCTGACCTGACACGGGAGATCTAGAGGTAAAAAACCTCTGACCTGACACGGGAGATCTACAGGTTTAACCTCTGACCTGACACGGGAGATCTAGAGGTAAAAAACCTCTGACCTGACACGGGAGATCTAGAGGTAAAAACCTCTGACCTGACACGGGGGATCTAGAGGTAAAAAACCTCTGACCTGACACGGGAGATCTAGAGGTAAAAAACCTCTGACCTGACACGGGAGATCTACAGGTTTAACCTCTGACCTGACACGGGAGATCTACATGTTTAACCTCTGACCTGACACGGGAGATCTAGAGGTAAAAACCTCTGACCTGACACGGGAGATCTAGAGGTTTAACCTCTGACCTGACACGAGAGATCTAGAGGTAAAAACCTCTGACCTGACACGGGAGATCTAGAGGTAAAAACCTCTGACCTGACACGGGAGATCTAGAGGTAAAAAAATCTCTGACCTGACACGGGAGATCTAGAGGTAAAAACCTCTGACCTGACACGGGAGATCTAGAGGTAAAAAAAACCTCTGACCTGACACGGGAGATCTAGAGGTAAAAACCTCTGACCTGACACGGGAGATCTAGAGGTAAAAAACCTCTGACCTGACACGGGAGATCTAGAGGTAAAAACCTCTGACCTGACACGGGAGATCTAGAGGCAAAAAACCTCTGACCTGACAGGGGAGATCTAGAGGTAAAAACCTCTGACCTGACACGGGAGATCTAGAGGTAAAAACCTCTGACCTGACACGGGAGATCTAGAGGTAAAAACCTCTGACCTGACACGGGAGATCTAGAGGTAAAAACCTCTGACCTGACACGGGAGATCTAGAGGTAAAAAACCTCTGACCTGATACGGGAGATCTAGAGGTAAAAACCTCTGACCTGACACGGGGGATCTAGAGGTAAAAAAAACCTCTGACCTGACACGGGAGATCTAGAGGTAAAAAACCCTCTGACCTGACACGGGAGATCTAGAGGTAAAAAACCCTCTGACCTGACACGGGAGATCTAGAGGTAAAAAAGCCTCTGACCTGACACGGGAGATCTAGAGGTAAAAAAGCCTCTGACCTGACACGGGAGATCTAGAGGTAAAAAAACATCTGACCTGACACGGGAGATCTAGAGGTAAAAACCTCTGACCTGACACGGGAGATCTAGAGGTAAAAAAACCTCTGACCTGACACGGGAGATCAAGAGGTAAAAACCTCTGACCTGACACGGGAGATCTAGAGGTAAAAAACCTCCGACCTGACACGGGGGATCTAGAGGTAAAAAACCTCTGGCCTGACACGGGAGATCTAGAGGTAATATTATTAACTAATAATAAGGACAAGTAAATCGCTAACTAATAATGCTAACTAATAATAAGGACAAGTAAATCGCTAACTAATAATGCTAACTAATAATAACGACAAGTAAATCGCTAATTAATAATAAGGACAAGTAAATCGCTAACTAACAATGCTAACTAATAATAAGGACAAGTAAATCGCTAACTAACAATGCTAATTAATAATGACAAGTAAATCGCTAACAATGCTAACTAATAATAAGGACAAGTAAATCGCTAACTAACAATGCTAACTAATAATAACGACGACGAAGCGGTAAAGTTGTTGTCGTCTCTCGTGAGGAGGAGGAGAGCGACTTCGCGATGGGAGCTGCTGGTGGGGGTGGGGGGTGGTGGTGGTGGAGCTGCTGGTGGTGATGGTAGTGGTGGGGGTGGTGGAGCTGCTGGTGGTGATGGTAGTGGTGGTGGAGCTGCTGGTGGTAGTGGTGCTGGGGGTGGTGGTGGAGCTGCTGGTGGTGGTGATGGAGCTGCTGGTGGAGCTGCTGGTGGTGGTGGTGGAGCTGCTGGTGGTGGTGGTGGAGCTGCTGGTGGTGGTGGTGGAGCTGCTGCTGGTGGTGGTGGTGGAGCTGCTGGTGGTGGTGGAGCTGCTGGTGGTGGTGGTGGAGCTGCTGGTGGTGGAGCTGCTGGTGGTGGTGCTGCTGGTGGTGGTGGTGATGGAGCTGCTGGTGGTGGTGGTGGAGCTGCTGGTGGTGGAGTTGCTGGTGGTGGAGCTGCTGGTGGTGGAGCTGCTGGTGGTGGAGCTGGTGGTGGTGGAGGTTTTTGATTTAAAGTTTTCGTGGACTGCAGGAATCCAAACTTTTTGGTTCTTTTCTGTAAAGTCATCACGTAGGTTAGAAACATAAAATAAATGACGTTTCGGGCACACACACACACACAAGCGTCCGTCATCAGGTGGGGAAAGCATCGGTCTGCTGCTGACGCTGGTGTTGCGACCGAAACGTCGTGACTTATTTGATTTCGCTCAACGTTGAGGCAACTTTGGCTTAACGTGGATGCAACGTTGACCCAACGTTGCCAAAAGAACCATAGTGTCTTTGGTGTGGGGTTGGGGAGGGAGGGAGGTCTCGGGACACGTTGCATGTTCAAAAACGCGGCAAGTAAACAACAACAACAACAAATAAACAACAAGCCGTCCCGTTACATCTTTATAGCGGGGCCACTTGAACAAAAGGGGGAATCTTTTCGTGTATTGAAAAAATAACCACTTGGGTTTCCGATTGATTATCGTCTCCCGATATTTTTTTTTATGTTATTCTCTCTGCATCGTAAACGTCGTGTTCGCTTTCGCGCCTTTAGTAATGATGACGATTATTTTTTTTTGTTAATTTCTATAATTTTGTTGTTAATTTCTATGATTTTTTTGGGTAACGTTTTCCGCAAAAAAAAATTCTAGAATTTTCTTTCCTGGATGTAATAATAAACTTTTTTTTCAAGCGTTGTGATTATTTAGTATTTAACAAAAACATGTTTTTGTTGTTGTTTTAAAAAGAAAAAAAAACTTCCGTAAATATTTATAAGTACGAAAATTTCGCCGCAAACGAAGCTTGGGAAAGATTGCTACGTCTCAGGAACGTGTGTTCTGATTGGCCGCCATGCTCCGGTTAAAGGAGCGCTCCTATTGGCTCAGCCCCGACACACGCTGTTTACATAGCAAAGTTAACACAAACATTTACAAACTGTTGCGCAAAAAAAAATATATAATCTTAATTTTTTTTAGTTTTTACTTTTCTCGTAATGCATACGCCGCGTAGTTGTTAGTTAGTGGTGGTAGGTAAAAGAAAATAAGACCATTTACAAAAAAAATGTGTTTACATTTACAATTGTTTAAAGTTTGTTTTAGTGATTTGTCTCTGTGTGTGTGTGGTCACACATTGGTAGTCATCAGTGAGTGCTGCCCGCAGCCAATTAATTGCAAAGGGGGGTGGGTGGGGGGCTTGCACCTCTTACTGATTTTGTTTGCATCGCCGTGCATTAAGAGGAATCGCCCCCCACCTACCCCCCAAACCTTTTAAAGTTTTTGTGACCGATTTCCAAGTTAAATTCGTTTGTTAAATTTTTTTTTAAATTAAAGGAAGTGTTGTTTTTCCCCCCACCCCCCCCCCACCCCCCCCCCCCCCCCATGTCTCAAAAAAACATTATTTTTCAAAGTTTAATTTAAACAAAATAAATCAGATTTCCTTTGATACGCAGCGCTCCTTTCACATTGACGTTCATTCCACACACTTTTTTGGGGGGTGGGGGATGGGTGGCTGTTTTAAAACTTTTTGGAAAAGTTGCGAAAAGTTACCGGTACATCTCGCGACAAGTTATATTTTAAACAGACCCATCACGCATGTTTCTCCTCTTATTTTACCCCACACTCCGTTGTGTATTTTCTAATTTTTGTTCCAGTTCATAAGATTGATTGTCTCCCCCCCCCGCCCATCACCCTCTCTTCAAACGTTCAAAGTTTCGGTTTGTGTGGGGAGGGAAAAAACTGATGGAACTTTTACTTTGATCCACGTTCGTTCGGTTTGGTGTTTTGTTGTTGTGGTGTTGTTGGGGTGGTGTTGTTGTTGGGGTGTTGTTGTTGTTGGGGTGTTAGGCACCACCGCGCGGCCGGCAACCGGTTGCCAAAATTCACTTTCGTTTAAGGCCCTCCACCACCCGACACGAGAACGTGGCAGACCGTCTCCTATACGCAGATGGCGATCAAAGTCAGGACCGGTAATTCATCCCGGGAGATCGTTGCGTTCACAAAGCTATTACTCAACTAAACTAACTTTGGGTTTTGCCAGGTAAGGCTCCGCTGAGCTATATAGCTGGTTTTTTTTAATTTCATGTAAAAAAGATTCGACCTGCCTGTCACAAACGATAGCTCAACGAAAGTGGCTTATCGTTATCACGAGGACATTTCTCGGAGCAGCCGAACACTCTAAACGCGTGACCTTGATTGTAAATCTGCAGGGAAATGTCCACGCGACCACGGGGAAAGAGAGATGAGAGAGAGACACTCAAACTCCAAATATACAGCAGCAGGCGGCGAGGTGTGGATCGAACTCACGGACCTCCTGTATACCACGCAAGGTAGTTAACATCTCACGACCGTGATGATGAGAGAGAGACGGAAACTCCAAATATACAGCAGGCGGCAGGGTCGGGATCAAACCCACGACCTCCTGTACACCAGGCGAGGTAGTTAACATCTCCTAGCCACCGTGATGATGATGAGAGAGACACGCAGACTCCAAATATACAGCAGGCGACAGGGTCGGGATCGAACCCACGACCTCCTGTAGACCAGGCGAGGTAGTTAACATCTCCTAGCCACCGTGATGATGATGAGAGAGACACGCAGACTCCAAATATACAGCAGGCGACAGTGTCGGGATCGAACCCACGACCTCCTGTACACCAGGCGAGGTAGTTAACATCTCCTAGCCAGCGTGATGATGATGATGATGAGAGAGACACGCAGAATCCAAATATACAGCAGGCGACAGGGTCGGGATCGAACCCACGACCTCCTGTAGACCAGGCGAGGTAGTTAACATCTCCTAGCCACCGTGATGATGATGATGAGAGAGACACGCAGACTCCAAATATACAGCAGGCGACAGGGTCGGGATGGAACTCACGACCTCCTGTACACCAGGCGAGGTAGTTAACATCTACTAGCCAACGTGATGATGATGATGATGAGAGAAAGACGCAAACTCCAAATATACAGCAGGCGACAGGGTCGGGATGGAACTCACGACCTCCTGTACACCAGGCGAGGTAGTTAACATCTCGTAGCCACCGTGATGATGAGAGAGAGGGAGACACGCAGACTCCAAATTTACAGCAGGCGTCAGGGTCTGGATCGAACCCACGACCTCCTGTACACCAGGCGAGGTAGTTAACATCTAGCCACCACGTGGCCAAACGTGTCGACCAGAATCTGACCGATGAAGGCGCACCTTGAGATTTCTCACGGCCGTGAACGTCGCAGCGTCGTCGTACTCCGACGTTTCTCCGACGTTGAATGTAAATCCGACGACGTTAAATGCAGGAAGTTCCAAGCCATCGCCGTTTAGAAAGAGGAGGGGAGAGGAGGGGAGAGGTGGGTGGTTGAGCTCCATCGGCCAGAATCTTGACGATCCGACACATAATAACACCAGTAATTTTTATTTAAAGCTTTTGTGACTGCAGGGATTCATATTTTTGGTTCTTTCGGTAAAGTCACCACCACGTAGAAGGGAAACAATAACATAATAGAAATATAAAACAATAAAATTCTCACGACGTTTCGACTGCAACACAAACAATCATCATCAGGTGTGAAAACCACACCTGATGATGTGAAAACCACACCTGATGATGACTGCTTGAAAATCACACCTGATGATGACTGCTTGTGTTGCAGTCGAAACGTCGTGAGAATTTTATTGGTTTATATTTTTATTATTTTATTGTTTCTCTTCTACGTGGTGACTTTACAAAAAAAAAACAAGAATATATAATAACAACAGTATTGTTTGTAACGTTCTGACCGTATCTGCAGTCTAAATATTCCAATTCTGACCATCTCGTCGTGGTGGTGGGCGGTCGAGGAAGATTATTCCACCCAGAAATCAAACTTGGCTGCCACGTTGTGGGCCCTTAAAACCCCAACACACACACACAAAACCCCAAACAAAACGAATCGTTCGGGGTTGCCTCTTACGATAACACTTTTAGTTAAGTTTTAAACAACGGTAAAAAAAAGTGATATTCCCCCGGCTTTTTGAGTTGTGATCACGACGACGACGACGATGATGACGATGACGACGACGACGACGTTGATGATTTTCGTGCTCCGCTCAACTGTGGTAGCACCGGGGGTGTTTTATCTCGTCCTCTAGCTGTTTTTAGTCACCGTGTGCCCCAGCCCCGTCCCCCCCTTCCAACATCCACTACCCCACCAGTCTGGCTCCCTCGGCTTGTTCAGCCCCCCGGACTCCCACCCCACCTCGTCCACTGGGGGCGAACGCGTTGCGGCCGCACTTGCGGTCGCGTTTACTTTACGGGGAAAGAACACGATAAAAAAATACTACAAGGGTAGGGGGTAAAGTGAACAAAAAAAATACTTACAGATTCCTGTAATAAATAAAATAAAAAGAGTCGTACGGTTTAGAGCGAGTCGGGGTCTGAGTTATTGCGTAGAGCGAGCGTGGCGAGAGTTGTGATTGTGTGTGTGGCGTGCGCCAGTCTTGATTTGAAGCTTTCGTGACTGCAGGGATGCATACTCTTTGGTTCTTTCGGTAAAGTCACGTCGGTTAGACAAAATAATACTGTGTAGGAACACCTCCTGGTTATTACACCAGCCCACAGGGGATTGTTGTGTCCGTCCGTCCGTCGTGCATCTAAAAATGGGAGGGGAGGGGCTGGGTGGAGAGGGGAGGGTGGGGAGGGGCCGGGTGGGGAGGGTGGGGAGGGGCTGGGTGGGGAGGGAGGGGCTGGTCACCCCGTGGTGCCCTTATAAAACTCAACGTTTAACCTACTCACGCCAGCTTGTGCCCGGCCTCACAGTCGGGCATATTATGCGGAATACACCACGTGGTGCCACCGTTGACCCTGGCCATTGACCGAGCAACCCAACGTTCCTACCAGCTCCCTTCCGCAGGAGAATGTGTTTTAGAGCACGACGTTTCAATCGCAACATGAGCAACCGTCCTCAAGTTTGTTTGTTTTTCACCTGAAGACGATTGCTTGTGTTGCGATCGAAACGTCGTGACCTATTGTTTTTTTCTACCTACGTGACTTTACCGAAAGAACGAAAGAGAGTGTGTGTGTGTATCGTCTCGCTCTATTTAAGACGGGGAAGCAGGCGGATTGCTTCACTGTTGTGACAAATCGCCCGATGATGATGCTGGTTGATGTGATTTACCAGCGAAATGGCACGGTCCTAAAAATGTGTAAATGTTGTGGATTTACTCTCCGACACACCGGTGGGCTGAAGTAGTAACTAATTGGCGCGTTGCTTACGCGACAAACATTACTGCCTGTGTCGATCTAACCCAAAAACCTTTATTATGAATAATATTTGCCGCGAAAGCCTCCTGCGTGTTAAACTGTTTGTGCGTGTTTGTGCGTGTTTGTGCGTGTTTGTGCGTGTTTGTGCGTGTTTGTGCGTGTTTGTGCGTGTTTGTGCGTGTTTGTGCGTGTTTATGCGTGTTTGTGCGTGTTTGTGCGTGTTTGTGCGTGTTTGTGTGTGTTTGTGCGTATTTTTGCGTGTTTTTGCGTGTTTGTGCGTGTTTGTGCGTGTTTGTGCGTGTTTGTGCGCGCCCGGATGGGTTTCCAAGTTAATTTTGTCTTGAAGCAAGGTTAGAAGTCGAGTTGACTGTCGGACAAGTCCAGTTTGGGAGTGGGTGGGTGAGATTGTGGGTGAGTGGGCGAGTGATTGGGTGGGTGAGATTGTGGGTGGGTGGGTGAGGTTGTGGGTGAGTGGGTGAGTGATGCTGGCACCTGGTCTGGAGTGATTGGAGGGCATGGGCCAGATCAGCTCAATAACAACGGTAGGAGGCTGCTAGATTTTTGTGCAGCCCATGGGCTTGTAATTACCAACACGCTGTTCCGGCATCGGCGCATCCACACAACATCATGGATGCATGCCGGGTCCAAGCAAGAACATCTGCTGGACTACATAGTGACGGACCCGTGGATGCGAGCCCATGTCCTTGACACCAGGACCTACCGTGGAGCTGATCTGCCCTCTGACCATCGACTTGTCATCTGTAAGATGCGCCTGCCATTCTTCCGCTCCGGTGGTGGGTGTACACCCAGGACCCCATTCCAACCTAAAGTGGCCTGGTCTCAGTTATCTGATGAAAGTTGCAAGCGAGAATTCCATCATCGCCTGCGGCTGGGGTTGGCATCGTCCCGCACTCCTCCGGATGTCGAGGGTAAATGGGCAAGGTTTAGGACTGTCACTCATGCAGCTGCATTGGCTGCTTTGGGTACGCGGTCCAGGACCTCCCCAGAGACCCTGGCTGACAGAGGAGGTGTTCAGGATAATTGAGAAAAAGCGACAGGCCCACTGTCATCGGCTACAGAATCCCACGTCAGAGAATGAGGAGGCTTACCAGGCCTTTGCTCGGAGGTTCGGAGAGCCGTGAGGCACTGCAAGGATGGGTGGTGGCCGCGGGTTGCTGAGGAGATGGAGTTTGCCTCAGTGGCCCGCGATCACAAATCTCTATTTAACTCCATCAATAAAGTAACCTGCAGCGACACACCTATTACCATCATTAGGGGAAAAAACGGTGATCCAACCTCCGACCCCCAGGAACAGGTTTGCAGATTTGCTGAGCATTTCTGTGAGGTCCTGGGGAAGGGAAAATCCCTCAACCAGGAAAACATCGTGGCACAAAGTGGGGATGACCCTGCTGAGGCTGCGGTGCCTCAAATATTGGAAGAAGTCACCCCCTGTGAGTGGCTGGCTGAGGTGCCATCTGTTGAGGAAGTACTGAAGGCGATCCGGAGTCTGAGACCAGGAAAGGCAGCGGGCAGAGTTGATCTCCCAAGCGAAATGCTGAGGGAGGGTGGCGTTTGTGCACAGACTGCCCTATATGACATCATAACAACAGTCAGGACCACTGGACGGGTTCCGCAGGATTGGAAGGATGCCCTGGTGGTCCCCCTCTTTAAGAAGGGGGACCGCGCAGACTGTAACAACTACAGGGGCACCTCACTCCTCAGTGTGCCGGGAAAGGTTCTGGCAAGGATTATTCAAAATCGCCTTGCCAGGCACGCTTAGGAGAGGCTTGCGGAGCCCCAATGCGGTTTCAGTAAAGGGCGGTCCTGCACAGATGTCATATTTTCTGTCCGTCTGCTACAGCAGAGGTGTAGGGAATTCCAGCAAGACCTACATCTCTGCTTTATTGACCTGGTCAAGGCCTATGATACCATCAGTAGGCCTGGGCTCTGGGTTGTTCTTCATGCTTTTGGAGTCCCTGACCCTCTGCTCACGATCATTAAGGACCTTCATGATGGTGAGCGGGCCCGGGTAAAACTACGTGGCTGGGAGTCAGAGCCATTCCCTGTACACCTTGGGGTGCGACAGGGATGTCCTCTGGCTCCCACATTATTTAACATCTATTTTGACCACGTAGTTCATGAAGCCTTCAATAGCTGTACTGGGGGAATCTCCATATGGTACAGATATAATGGGAGGCTGATCGATGCCCGGGTGCGGTCAAGGGATGGCTCCCTATTGCTCAACCACCTTATATATGCCGATGATTTGGTAATAGCTGCTCATTCAGAGGAGGAGTTGGAGACGCTGCTGTTGAGACTGGAGCGTGCTACGAAGAGATGGGGCCTTACCATCAGCCCCACCAAAACTAAGCACCTGCCTGGGTATTTTGTACCATCGGACACTCCACCTCCACAACTCCCAATCGGTGATGGGGCAGTTGTGGAGAGAGTGGAGAGTTTCCCATACCTGGGCAGTGTGCTTATGACCGGCTCCAGTTTAACAGCAGAGGTCTCACTCCGAATTAGTCGAGTGGCAATATCTTTTCATCGGTTGCGTAACGCTGTGTGGAAGCTACCTAGTCTGTTGCTCCGCACTAAGCTTCAGGTCTTCTCGGCCACGGTCATTCCCTCCCTTCTCTACGCTTGCGAAACGTGGACACCCCTAATGGAACATCTTCGCCGGTTAGAAACATTTAGGCTGGCCTGCCTACGATCCATCCTGGGTTTAACCAGGCTGGATTGTGTGAGAAGTTCACAAATCTTTGAAAGATCTGGGCACGGTCCCATCGGTGAGCTCCTCCGGCAGGCAAGGCTGCGTTGGCTGGGTCATGTAGCCCGCATGCCCAGCCACCGCATGCCGAAACAGCTTTTGTTTGGCCGGATCGAGGGGGCTAAACGGGCGTGGCACGGGCTAGAGAAGAGATGGAGTGATGTGGTACAGGAGGACGTGGAGCTGAGTGGACTTGCCGATGACTGGTACCAGCGGTGTCAAGATCGGCCTCTGTGGAGGAGGCTCATGAAGGACGCTACTGGGCAGTTGGAGGCAGTCGCCCTCCAACAACAACGGAGGGCGGAGGAGCGACGCTCACAACAACGAGCGGAGCGCCGGGTGGCTAAAGTACAACAGGTTGGCACAATAGTGGGCACAGATGGTGCATCAGCCAGTCATCTCAGTCAGTCGATCCGTGGCACCTGGGTCTGCCCTGTGACCTGCCAGCGGGCGTTCGACACTTCACGTGGCCTCAAGGTGCACATGGCCTGGCACCAGCGTCGTGGTGACGTCACCGTCACTTAGTGGCCAATGGCGGTTGTTGTTGATTGGGTGGGTGAGATTGTGGTTGAGTGGGTGGGTGAGATTGTGGGTGGGTGAGTAGGTGAAATAGTGGGTGGGTGAGATTGTGAGTGAGTGGGTGAGTGATTGGGTGGGTGAGATTGTGGGTAAGTGGGTGGGTGAGATTGTGGGTGGGTGAGTGGGTGAAATAGTGGGTGGGTGAGATTGTGGGTGAGTGGGCGAGTGATTTGGTGGGTGAGATTGTGGGTAACTGGGTGGGTGAGATTGTGGGTGGGTGAGTGGGTGAAATAGTGGGTGGGTGTGATTGTGGGTGAGTGGGTGAGTGATTGGGTGGGTGAGATTGTGGTTGAGTGGGTGAGTGAGATTGTGGGTGGGTGAGTGGGTGAAATAGTGGGTGGATGAGATTGTGGGTGAGTAGGTGAGTGATTGGGTGGGTGAGATTGTGGTTGAGTGGGTGGGTGAGATTGTGGGTGGGTGAGTGGGTGAAATAGTGGGTGGGTGAGATTGTGGGTGAGTAGGTGAGTGATTGGGTGGGCGAGATTATGGTTGAGTGGGTCGGTGAGATTGTGGGTGGGTGAGTGGGTGAAATAGTGGGTGGATGAGATTGTGGGTGAGTAGGTGAGTGATTGGGTGGGTGAGATTGTGGTTGAGTGGGTGGGTGAGATTGTGGGTGGGTGAGTGGGTGAAATAGTGGGTGGGTGAAATAGTGGGTGGGTGAGTTTGTGGGTGAGTGGGCGAGTGATTTGGTGGGTGAGATTGTGGGTAACTGGGTGGGTGAGATTGTGGGTGGTGAGTGGGTGAAATAGTGGGTGGGTGAGATTGTGGGCGAGTTGGTGAGTGATTGGGTGGGTGAGATTGTGGGTGGGTGAAATAGTGGGTGAATGAGATTGTGGGTGAGTAGGTGAGTGATTGGGTGGGTGAGATTGTGGTTGAGTGGGTGGGTGAGATTGTGGGTGAGTGAGTGGTTGAAATAGTGGGTGGGTGAAATAGTGGGTGGGTGAGATTGTGGGTGAGTGGGCGAGTGATTCGGTGGGGGAGATGATGGGTGAGATGTAGGTGAGTGATTGGGTGGGTGAGATTGTGGTTGAGTGGGTGGGTGAGATTGTGGGTGAGTGAGTGGTTGAAATAGTGGGTGGGTGAAATAGTGGGTGGGTGAGATTGTGGGTGAGTGGGCGAGTGATTCGGTGGGTGAGATGATGGGTGAGTTGAGATGGTGGGTGAGATGCAGGTGAGTGATTGAGTGGGTTAGATGGTGGGTGAGTGAGATGGTGGGTGGGTGATTGAGTGGGTGAGATGGTGGGTGGGTAAGTGAGAGTGGGTGAGTGATTGAGTGGGTTAGATGGTGGGTGGGTGATTGGGTGGGTGAGATGATAGAGTGGGTGGGTGAGATGGTGGGTAGGTGAGTGTGAGTGCGTGAGATTGTGGATGCATCTGCCAATCATCTCAGTTGGCCGACCCATGCCAACTGGGCCTCAAAGTGCACCTGGCCTGGCACGGGCACCGTAGTGATGTCACCGTCACTTCGTCGTGAATGGCGAGTATTGGTATTGGGTGCTTGAGATGGTAGGTGAGTGAGTGAGAGTGATTGAGTGGGTGGATGAGATGGTAGGTGAGTGGGTAAATCCATACTCTGGTTCTTTCGGTAAAGTCACGTAGGATAGACAAAATAATAGATCACGACGTTTCCATCGCAACGCAAGCGACCGTCTTCAGGTGTGACGAGGGGAGGAAGGGGGTCAAAAATCGTCCAAAATCGCGTGACGTCACTTATGGACGGCCCTTAAAACCTCTGACCTGACACGGAAGATCTAGAGGTAAAAACCTCTGACCTGACACGGGAGATCTAGAGGTAAAAAAACCTCTGACCTGACACGGGAGATCTAGAGGTAAAAAACCTCTGACCTGACACGGGAGATCTAGAGGTAAAAACCTCTGACCTGACACGGGAGATCTAGAGGTTTAACCTCTGACTTGACACGGGAGATCTAGAGGTAAAAAACCTCTGACCTGACACGGGAGATCTAGAGGTAAAAAACCTCTGACCTGACACGGGAGATCTAGAGGTAAAAAACCTCTGACCTGACACGGGAGATCTAGAGGTAAAAAACCTCTGACCTGACACTGGAGATCTAGAGGTAAAAAACCTCTGACCTGACACGGGAGTTCTAGAGGTAAAAAAAACCTCTGACCTGACACGGGAGATCTAGAGGTAAAAACCTCTGACCTGACACGGGAGATCTAGAGGTAAAAACCTCTGACCTGAAACGGGAGATCTAGAGGTAAAAAAACCTCTGACCTGACACGGGAGATCTAGAGGTAAAAACCTCTGACCTGACACGGGAGATCTAGAGGTAAAACAACCTCTGACCTGACACGGGAGATCTAGAGGTAAAAAACCTCTGACCTGACACGGGAGGTCTAGAGGTTTAACCTCTGACCTGACACGGGAGATCTAGAGGTAAAAAACCTCTGACCTGACACGGGAGATCTAGAGGTAAAAACCTCTGACCTGACACGGGAGATCTAGAGGTAAAAAAACCTCTGACCTGACACAGGAGATCTAGAGGTAAAAACCTCTGACCTGACACGGGAGATCTAGAGGTAAAAACCTCTGACCTGACACGGGAGATCTAGAGGTAAAAACCTCTGACCTGACACGGGAGATCTAGAGGTAAAAACCTCTGACCTGACACGGGAGATCTAGAGGTTTAACCTCTGACCTGACACGGGAGATCTAGAGGTTTAACCTCTGACCTGACACGGGAGATCTAGAGGTAAAAACCTCTGACCTGACACGGGAGATCTAGAGGTAAAAACCTCTGACCTGAAACGGGAGATCTAGAGGTTAAAAAAACCTCTGACCTGACACGGGAGATCTAGAGGTAAAAACCTCTGACCTGACACGGGAGATCTAGAGGTTTAACCTCTGACCTGACACGGGAGATTTAGAGGTAAAAAACCTCTGACCTGACACGGGAGATCTAGAGGTAAAAAAAACCTCTGACCTGACACGGGAGATCTAGAGGTAAAAAAACCTCTGACCTGACACGGGAGATCTAGAGGTAAAAAAACCTCTGACCTGACACGGGAGATCTAGAGGTAAAAACCTCTGACCTGACACGGGAGATCTATAGGTAAAAAAACCTCTGACCTGACACGGGAGATCTAGAGGTAAAAACCTCTGACCTGACACGGGAGATCTAGAGGTAAAAAACCTCTGACCTGACACGGGAGATCTACAGGTTTAACCTCTGACCTGACACGGGAGATCTAGAGGTAAAAAACCTCTGACCTGACACGGGAGATCTAGAGGTACAAACCTCTGACCTGACACGGGAGATCTAGAGGTAAAAAAACCTCTGACCTGACGCGGGAGATCTAGAGGTAAAAAAATCTCTGACCTGACAGGGGAGATCTAGAGGTAAAAAAACCTCTGACCTGACACGGGAGATCTAGAGGTAAAAAACCTCTGACCTGACACGGGAAAATCCAGAGGTAAAAAACCTCTGACCTGACATGGGAGATCTAGAGGTAAAAAACCTCTGACCTGACACGGGAGATCTAGAGGTTAAAACCTCTGACCTGACACGGGAGATCTAGAGGTTTAACCTCTGACCTGACACGGGAGATCTAGAGGTAAAAACCTCTGACCTGACACGGGAGATCTAGAGGTAAAAAACCTCTGACCTGACACGGGAGATCTAGAGGTTTAACCTCTGACCTGACACGGGAGATCTAGAGGTAAAAAAACCTCTGACCTGACACGGGAGATCTAGAGGTTTAACCTCTGACCTGACACGGGAGATCTAGAGGTAAAAAACCTCTGACATGAAACGGGAGATCTAGAGGTTTAACCTCTGACCTCACACGGGAGATCTAGAGGTAAAAAAACCTCTGACCTGACACGGGAGATCTAGAGGTTTAACCTCTGACCTGACACGGGAGATCTAGAGGTTTAACCTCTGACCTGACACGGGAGATCTAGAGGTAAGAAACCTCTGACCTGACACGGGAGATATAGAGGTAAAAAACCTCTGACCTGACACGGGAGATCTAGAGGTATAAACCTCTGACCTGACACGGGAGATCTAGAGGTTAATAACCTCTGACCTGACACGGGAGATCTAGAGGTAAAAAACCTCTGACCTGACACGGGAGATCTAGAGGTTTAACCTCTGACCTGACACGGGAGATCTAGAGGTTTAACCTCTGACCTGACACGGGAGATCCAGAGGTAAAAACCTCTGACCTGACACGGGAGATCTAGAGGTTTAACCTCTGACCTGACACGGGAGATTTAGAGGTAAAAAACCTCTGACCTGACACGGGAGATCTAGAGGTAAAAAAAACCTCTGACCTGACACGGGAGATCTAGAGGTAAAAAAACCTCTGACCTGACACGGGAGATCTAGAGGTAAAAAAAACCTCTGACCTGACACGGGAGATCTAGAGGTAAAAACCTCTGACCTGACACGGGAGATCTAGAGGTAAAACAACCTCTGACCTGGCACGGGAGATCTAGAGGTAAAAAACCTCTGACCTGACACGGGAGGTCTAGAGGTTTAACCTCTGACCTGACACGGGAGATCTAGAGGTAAAAAACCTCTGACCTGACACGGGAGATCTAGAGGTAAAAACCTCTGACCTGACACGGGAGATCTAGAGGTAAAAAAAAACCTCTGACCTGACACAGGAGATCTAGAGGTAAAAACCTCTGACCTGACACGGGAGATCTAGAGGTAAAAACCTCTGACCTGACACGGGAGATCTAGAGGTAAAAACCTCTGACCTGACACGGGAGATCTAGAGGTAAAAACCTCTGACCTGACACGGGAGATCTAGAGGTTTAACCTCTGACCTGACACGGGAGATCTAGAGGTTTAACCTCTGACCTGACACGGGAGATCTAGAGGTAAAAACCTCTGACCTGACACGGGAGATCTAGAGGTAAAAACCTCTGACCTGAAACGGGAGATCTAGAGGTTAAAAAAACCTCTGACCTGACACGGGAGATCTAGAGGTAAAAACCTCTGACCTGACACGGGAGATCTAGAGGTTTAACCTCTGACATGACACGGGAGATTTAGAGGTAAAAAACCTCTGACCTGACACGGGAGATCTAGAGGTAAAAAAAACCTCTGACCTGACACGGGAGATCTAGAGGTAAAAAAACCTCTGACCTGACACGGGAGATCTAGAGGTAAAAAAACCTCTGACCTGACACGGAGATCTAGAGGTAAAAACCTCTGACCTGACACGGGAGATCTAGAGGTAAAAAAACCTCTGACCTGACACGGGAGATCTAGAGGTAAAAACCTCTGACCTGACACGGGAGATCTAGAGGTAAAAAACCTCTGACCTGACACGGGAGATCTAGAGGTTTAACCTCTGACCTGACACGGGAGATCTAGAGGTAAAAAACCTCTGACCTGACACGGGAGATCTAGAGGTACAAACCTCTGACCTGACACGGGAGATCTAGAGGTAAAAAAACCTCTGACCTGACGCGGGAGATCTAGAGGTAAAAAAATCTCTGACCTGACAGGGGAGATCTAGAGGTAAAAAAAACCTCTGACCTGACACGGGAGATCTAGAGGTAAAAAACCTCTGACCTGACACGGGAAAATCCAGAGGTAAAAAACCTCTGACCTGAAACGGGAGATCTAGAGGTTTAACCTCTGACCTGACACGGGAGATCTAGAGGTAAAAAAACCTCTGACCTGACACGGGAGATCTAGAGGTTTAACCTCTGACCTGACACGGGAGATCTAGAGGTAAAAAACCTCTGACATGAAACGGGAGATCTAGAGGTTTAACCTCTGACCTCACACGGGAGATCTAGAGGTAAAAAAACCTCTGACCTGACACGGGAGATCTAGAGGTTTAACCTCTGACCTGACACGGGAGATCTAGAGGTTTAACCTCTGACCTGACACGGGAGATCTAGAGGTAAGAAACCTCTGACCTGACACGGGAGATCTAGAGGTAAAAAACCTCTGACCTGACACGGGAGATCTAGAGGTAAAAACCTCTGACCTGACACGGGAGATCTAGAGGTAAAAAACCTCTGACCTGACACGGGAGATCTAGAGGTTTAACCTCTGACCTGACACGGGAGATCTAGAGGTTTAACCTCTGACCTGACACGGGAGATCCAGAGGTAAAAACCTCTGACCTGACACGGGAGATCTAGAGGTTTAACCTCTGACCTGACACGGGAGATTTAGAGGTAAAAAACCTCTGACCTGACACGGGAGATCTAGAGGTAAAAAAAACCTCTGACCTGACACGGGAGATCTAGAGGTAAAAAAACCTCTGACCTGACACGGGAGATCTAGAGGTAAAAAAAACCTCTGACCTGACACGGGAGATCTAGAGGTAAAAACCTCTGACCTGACACGGGAGATCTAGAGGTAAAACAACCTCTGACCTGGCACGGGAGATCTAGAGGTAAAAAACCTCTGACCTGACACGGGAGGTCTAGAGGTTTAACCTCTGACCTGACACGGGAGATCTAGAGGTTAAAAACCTCTGACCTGACACGGGAGATCTAGAGGTAAAAACCTCTGACCTGACACGGGAGATCTAGAGGTAAAAAAAACCTCTGACCTGACACAGGAGATCTAGAGGTAAAAACCTCTGACCTGACACGGGAGATCTAGAGGTAAAAACCTCTGACCTGACACGGGAGATCTAGAGGTAAAAACCTCTGACCTGACACGGGAGATCTAGAGGTAAAAACCTCTGACCTGACACGGGAGATCTAGAGGTTTAACCTCTGACCTGACACGGGAGATCTAGAGGTTTAACCTCTGACCTGACACGGGAGATCTAGAGGTAAAAACCTCTGACCTGACACGGGAGATCTAGAGGTAAAAACCTCTGACCTGAAACGGGAGATCTAGAGGTTAAAAAAACCTCTGACCTGACACGGGAGATCTAGAGGTAAAAACCTCTGACCTGACACGGGAGATCTAGAGGTTTAACCTCTGACCTGACACGGGAGATTTAGAGGTAAAAAACCTCTGACCTGACACGGGAGATCTAGAGGTAAAAAAACCTCTGACCTGACACGGGAGATCTAGAGGTAAAAAAACCTCTGACCTGACACGGGAGATCTAGAGGTAAAAAAACCTCTGACCTGACACGGGAGATCTAGAGGTAAAAACCTCTGACCTGACACGGGAGATCTAGAGGTAAAAAAACCTCTGACCTGACACGGGAGATCTAGAGGTAAAAACCTCTGACCTGACACGGGAGATCTAGAGGTAAAAAACCTCTGACCTGACACGGGAGATCTACAGGTTTAACCTCTGACCTGACACGGGAGATCTAGAGGTAAAAAACCTCTGACCTGACACGGGAGATCTAGAGGTACAAACCTCTGACCTGACACGGGAGATCTAGAGGTAAAAAAACCTCTGACCTGACGCGGGAGATCTAGAGGTAAAAAAATCTCTGACCTGACAGGGGAGATCTAGAGGTAAAAAAAACCTCTGACCTGACACGGGAGATCTAGAGGTAAAAAACCTCTGACCTGACACGGGAAAATCCAGAGGTAAAAAAACTCTGACCTGACATGGGAGATCTAGAGGCAAAAAACCTCTGACCTGACACGGGAGATCTAGAGGTTAAAACCTCTGACCTGACACGGGAGATCTAGAGGTTTAACCTCTGACCTGACACGGGAGATCTAGAGGTAAAAACCTCTGACCTGACACAGGAGATCTAGAGGTAAAAAACCTCTGACCTGAAACGGGAGATCTAGAGGTTTAACTTCTGACCTGACACGGGAGATCTAGAGGTAAAAAAACCTCTGACCTGACACGGGAGATCTAGAGGTTTAACCTCTGACCTGACACGGGAGATCTAGAGGTAAAAAACCTCTGACATGAAACGGGAGATCTAGAGGTTTAACCTCTGACCTCACACGGGAGATCTAGAGGTAAAAAAAACCTCTGACCTGACACGGGAGATCTAGAGGTTTAACCTCTGACCTGACACGGGAGATCTAGAGGTTTAACCTCTGACCTGACACGGGAGATCTAGAGGTAAGAAACCTCTGACCTGACACGGGAGATCTAGAGGTAAAAAACCTCTGACCTGACACGGGAGATCTAGAGGTAAAAACCTCTGACCTGACACGGGAGATCTAGAGGTAAAAAACCTCTGACCTGACACGGGAGATCTAGAGGTAAAAACCTCTGACCTGACACGGGAGATCTAGAGGTTTAACCTCTGACCTGACACGGGAGATCTAGAGGTTTAACCTCTGACCTGACACGGGAGATCCAGAGGTAAAAACCTCTGACCTGACACGGGAGATCTAGAGGTTTAACCTCTGACCTGACACGGGAGATTTAGAGGTAAAAAACCTCTGACCTGACACGGGAGATCTAGAGGTAAAAAAAACCTCTGACCTGACACGGGAGATCTAGAGGTAAAAAAACCTCTGACCTGACACGGGAGATCTAGAGGTAAAAAAAACCTCTGACCTGACACGGGAGATCTAGAGGTAAAAACCTCTGACCTGACACGGGAGATCTAGAGGTAAAAAACCTCTGACCTGACACGGGAGATCTAGAGGTAAAAACCTTTGACCTGACACGGGAGATCTAGAGGTACAAACCTCTGACCTGACACGGGAGATCTAGAGGTAAAAAAAACCTCTGACCTGACACGGGAGATCTAGAGGTAAAAAAATCTCTGACCTGACAGGGGAGATCTAGAGGTAAAAAAACCTCTGACCTGACACGGGAGATCTAGAGGTAAAAAACCTCTGACCTGACACGGGAAAATCCAGAGGTAAAAAACCTCTGACCTGACACAGGAGATCTAGAGGTAAAAAACCTCTGACCTGACACGGGAGATCTAGAGGTTAAAACCTCTGACCTGACACGGGAGATCTAGAGGTTTAACCTCTGACCTGACACGGGAGATCTAGAGGTAAAAAACCTCTGACCTGACACGGGAGATCTAGAGGTTTAACCTCTGACCTGACACGGGAGATCTAGAGGTAAAAAAACCTCTGACCTGACACGGGAGATCTAGAGGTTTAACCTCTGACCTGACACGGGAGATCTAGAGGTAAAAAACCTCTGACATGAAACGGGAGATCTAGAGGTTTAACCTCTGACCTGACACGGGAGATCTAGAGGTAAAAAAAACCTCTGACCTGACACGGGAGATCTAGAGGTTTAACCTCTGACCTGACACGGGAGATCTAGAGGTAAAAAACCTCTGACCTGACACGGGAGATCTAGAGGTAAAAAAAACCTCTGACCTGACACGGGAGATCTAGAGGTAAAAAAACCTCTGACCTGACACGGGAGATCTAGAGGTAAAAAAACCTCTGACCTGACACGGGAGATCTAGAGGTAAAAACCTCTGACCTGACACGGGAGATCTAGAGGTAAAAAAACCTCTGACCTGACACGGGAGATCTAGAGGTAAAAACCTCTGACCTGACACGGGAGATCTAGAGGTAAAAAACCTCTGACCTGACACGGGAGATCTAGAGGTAAAAACCTCTGACCTGACACGGGAGATCTAGAGGTTTAACCTCTGACCTGACACGGGAGATCTAGAGGTTTAACCTCTGACCTGACACGGGAGATCCAGAGGTAAAAACCTCTGACCTGACACGGGAGATCTAGAGGTTTAACCTCTGACCTGACACGGGAGATTTAGAGGTAAAAAACCTCTGACCTGACACGGGAGATCTAGAGGTAAAAAAAACCTCTGACCTGACACGGGAGATCTAGAGGTAAAAAAACCTCTGACCTGACACGGGAGATCTAGAGGTAAAAAAAACCTCTGACCTGACACGGGAGATCTAGAGGTAAAAACCTCTGACCTGACACGGGAGATCTAGAGGTAAAAAACCTCTGACCTGACACGGGAGATCTAGAGGTAAAAACCTCTGACCTGACACGGGAGATCTAGAGGTACAAACCTCTGACCTGACACGGGAGATCTAGAGGTAAAAAAAAACCTCTGACCTGACACGGGAGATCTAGAGGTAAAAAAATCTCTGACCTGACAGGGGAGATCTAGAGGTAAAAAAACCTCTGACCTGACACGGGAGATCTAGAGGTAAAAAACCTCTGACCTGACACGGGAAAATCCAGAGGTAAAAAACCTCTGACCTGACACAGGAGATCTAGAGGTAAAAAACCTCTGACCTGACACGGGAGATCTAGAGGTTAAAACCTCTGACCTGACACGGGAGATCTAGAGGTTTAACCTCTGACCTGACACGGGAGATCTAGAGGTAAAAAACCTCTGACCTGAAACGGGAGATCTAGAGGTTTAACCTCTGACCTGACACGGGAGATCTAGAGGTAAAAAAACCTCTGAACTGACACGGGAGATCTAGAGGTTTAACCTCTGACCTGACACGGGAGATCTAGAGGTAAAAAACCTCTGACATGAAACGGGAGATCTAGAGGTTTAACCTCTGACCTGACACGGGAGATCTAGAGGTAAAAAAAACCTCTGACCTGACACGGGAGATCTAGAGGTTTAACCTCTGACCTGACACGGGAGATTTAGAGGTAAAAAACCTCTGACCTGACACGGGAGATCTAGAGGTAAAAAAAACCTCTGACCTGACACGGGAGATCTAGAGGTAAAAAAACCTCTGACCTGACACGGGAGATCTAGAGGTAAAAAAACCTCTGACCTGACACGGGAGATCTAGAGGTAAAAACCTCTGACCTGACACGGGAGATCTAGAGGTAAAAAAACCTCTGACCTGACACGGGAGATCTAGAGGTAAAAACCTCTGACATGACACGGGAGATCTAGAGGTAAAAAACCTCTGACCTGACACGGGAGATCTACAGGTTTAACCTCTGACCTGACACGGGAGATCTAGAGGTAAAAAACCTCTGACCTGACACGGGAGATCTAGAGGTACAAACCTCTGACCTGACACGGGAGATCTAGAGGTAAAAAAACCTCTGACCTGACGCGGGAGATCTAGAGGTAAAAAAATCTCTGACCTGACAGGGGAGATCTAGAGGTAAAAAAACCTCTGACCTGACACGGGAGATCTAGAGGCAAAAAACCTCTGACCTGACACGGGAAAATCCAGAGGTAAAAAAACTCTGACCTGACATGGGAGATCTAGAGGCAAAAAACCTCTGACCTGACACGGGAGATCTAGAGGTTAAAACCTCTGACCTGACACGGGAGATCTAGAGGTTTAACCTCTGACCTGACACGGGAGATCTAGAGGTAAAAACCTCTGACCTGACACAGGAGATCTAGAGGTAAAAAACCTCTGACCTGAAACGGGAGATCTAGAGGTTTAACCTCTGACCTGACACGGGAGATCTAGAGGTAAAAAAACCTCTGACCTGACACGGGAGATCTAGAGGTTTAACCTCTGACCTGACACGGGAGATCTAGAGGTAAAAAACCTCTGACATGAAACGGGAGATCTAGAGGTTTAACCTCTGACCTCACACGGGAGATCTAGAGGTAAAAAAACCTCTGACCTGACACGGGAGATCTAGAGGTTTAACCTCTGACCTGACACGGGAGATCTAGAGGTTTAACCTCTGACCTGACACGGGAGATCTAGAGGTAAGAAACCTCTGACCTGACATGGGAGATCTAGAGGTAAAAAACCTCTGACCTGACACGGGAGATCTAGAGGTAAAAACCTCTGACCTGACACGGGAGATCTAGAGGTAAAAAACCTCTGACCTGACACGGGAGATCTAGAGGTAAAAACCTCTGACCTGACACGGGAGATCTAGAGGTTTAACCTCTGACCTGACACGGGAGATTTAGAGGTAAAAAACCTCTGACCTGACACGGGAGATCTAGAGGTAAAAAAAACCTCTGACCTGACACGGGAGATCTAGAGGTAAAAAAACCTCTGACCTGACACGGGAGATCTAGAGGTAAAAAAAACCTCTGACCTGACACGGGAGATCTAGAGGTAAAAACCTCTGACCTGACACGGGAGATCTAGAGGTAAAAAACCTCTGACCTGACACGGGAGATCTAGAGGTAAAAACCTCTGACCTGACACGGGAGATCTAGAGGTACAAACCTCTGACCTGACACGGGAGATCTAGAGGTAAAAAAAAAACCTCTGACCTGACACGGGAGATCTAGAGGTAAAAAAACCTCTGACCTGACACGGGAGATCTAGAGGTAAAAAACCTCTGACCTGACACGGGAAAATCCAGAGGTAAAAAACCTCTGACCTGACACAGGAGATCTAGAGGTAAAAAACCTCTGACCTGACACGGGAGATCTAGAGGTTAAAACCTCTGACCTGACACGGGAGATCTAGAGGTTTAACCTCCGACCTGACACGGGAGATCTAGAGGTAAAACACCTCTGACCTGAAACGGGAGATCTAGAGGTTTAACCTCTGACCTGACACGGGAGATCTAGAGGTAAAAAAACCTCTGAACTGACACGGGAGATCTAGAGGTTTAACCTCTGACCTGACACGGGAGATCTAGAGGTAAAAAACCTCTGACATGAAACGGGAGATCTAGAGGTTTAACCTCTGACCTGACACGGGAGATCTAGAGGTAAAAAAAACCTCTGACCTGACACGGGAGATCTAGAGGTTTAACCTCTGACCTGACACGGGAGATCTAGAGGTTTAACCTCTGACCTGACACGGGAGATCTAGAGGTAAGAAACCTCTGACCTGACACGGGAGATCTAGAGGTAAAAACCTCTGACCTGACACGGGAGATCTAGAGGTAAAAAACCTCTGACCTGACATGGGAGATCTAGAGGTTTAAACTCTGACCTGACACGGGAGATCTAGAGGTAAAAAAAAACCTCTGACCTGACACGGGAGATCTAGAGGTAAAAACCTCTGACCTGACACGAGAGATCTAGAGGTAAAAAACCTCTGACCTGACACGGGGGATCTAGAGGTAAAAAAACCTCTGACCTGACACGGGAGATCTAGAGGTTTAACCTCTGACCTGATACGGGAGATCTAGAGGTAAAAAACCTCTGACTTGACACGGGAGATCTAGAGGTAAAAAACCTCTGACCTGACACGGGAGATCTAGAGGTAAAAAACGTCTGACCTGACATGGGAGATCAAGAGGTTTAACCACTGACCTGACACGGGAGATCTAGAGGTAAAAAACCTCTGACCTGACACGGGAGATCTAGAGGTAAAAAACCTCTGAACTGACACGGGAGATCTAGAGGTAAAAACTTCTGACCTGACACGGGAGATCTGAAGGTAAAAAAAAACCTCTGACCTGACACGGGAGATCTAGAGGTAAAAACCTCTGACCTGACACGGGAGATCTAGAGGTAAAAACCTCTGACCTGACACGGGGGATCTAGAGGTAAAACCCTCTGACCTGACACGGGAGATCTATAGGTAAAAAAACCTCTGACCTGACACGGGAGATCTAGAGGTAAAAACCTCTGACCTGACACGGGAGATCTAGAGGTAAAAAAGCCTCTGACCTGACACGGGAGATCTAGAGGTAAAAAGAACCTCTGACCTGACACGGGAGATCTAGAGGTAAAAAGAACCTCTGACCTGACACGGGAGATCTAGAGGTAAAAAACCTCTGACCTGACACGGGAGATCTAGAGGTAAAACCCTCTGACCTGACACGGGAGATCTATAGGTAAAAAACCTCTGACCTGACACGGGAGATCTAGAGGTAAAAACCTCTGACCTGACACGGGAGATCTAGAGGTAAAAAAGCCCCTGACCTGACACGGGAGATCTAGAGGTAAAAAACCTCTGACCTGACACGGGAGATCTAGAGGTAAAACCCTCTGACCGGACACGGGAGATCTAGAGGTAAAAAACCTCTGACCTTACACGGGAGATCTAGAGGTAAAACCCTCTGACCTGACACGGGAGATCTATAGGTAAAAAAACCTCTGACCTGACACGGGAGATCTAGAGGTAAAAACCTCTGACCTGACACGGGAGATCTAGAGGTAAAAAAAACCTCTGACCTGACACGGGAGATCTAGAGGTAAAAAACCTCTGACCTGACATGGGAGATCTAGAGGTTTAAACTCTGACCGGACACGGGAGATCTAGAGGTAAAAAAAACCTCTGGCCTGACACGGGAGATCTAGAGGTAAAAACCTCTGACCTGACACGAGAGATCTAGAGGTAAAAAACCTCTGACTTGACACGGGGGATCTAGAGGTAAAAAACCTCTGACCTGACACGGGAGATCTAGAGGTTTAACCTCTGACCTGATACGGGAGATCTAGAGGTAAAAAACCTCTGACTTGACACGGGAGATCTAGAGGTAAAAAACCTCTGACCTGACACGGGAGATCTAGAGGTAAAAAACGTCTGAACTGACATGGGAGATCAAGAGGTTTAACCACTGACCTGACACGGGAGATCTAGAGGTAAAAAACCTCTGACCTGACACGGGAGATCTAGAGGTAAAAAACCTCTGAACTGACACGGGAGATCTAGAGGTAAAAACTTCTGACCTGACACGGGAGATCTGAAGGTAAAAAAAAAACCTCTGACCTGACACGGGAGATCTAGAGGTAAAAACCTCTGACCTGACACAGGAGATCTAGAGGTAAAAACCTCTGACCTGACACGGGAGATCTAGAGGTAAAAACCTCTGACCTGACACGGGGGATCTAGAGGTAAAACCCTCTGACCTGACACGGGAGATCTATAGGTAAAAAAACCTCTGACCTGACACGGGAGATCTAGAGGTAAAAACCTCTGACCTGACACGGGAGATCTAGAGGTAAAAAAGCCTCTGGCCTGACACGGGAGATCTAGAGGTAAAAAGAACCTCTGACCTGACACGGGAGATCTAGAGGTAAAAAGAACCTCTGACCTGACACGGGAGATCTAGAGGTAAAAAACCTCTGACCTGACACGGGAGATCTAGAGGTAAAACCCTCTGACCTGACACGGGAGATCTATAGGTAAAAAAACCTCTGACCTGACACGGGAGATCTAGAGGTAAAAACCTCTGACCTGACACGGGAGATCTAGAGGTAAAAAAGCCTCTGACCTGACACGGGAGATCTAGAGGTAAAAAACCTCTGACCTGACACGGGAGATCTAGAGGTAAAACCCTCTGACCTGACACGGGAGATCTAGAGGTAAAAAACCTCTGACCTGACACGGGAGATCTAGAGGTAAAACCCTCTGACCTGACACGGGAGATCTATAGGTAAAAAAACCTCTGACCTGACACGGGAGATCTAGAGGTAAAAAACCTCTGACCTGACACGGGAGATCTAGAGGTAAAAAACCTCTGACCTGACACGGGAGATCTAGAGGTAAAAACCTCTGACCTGACACGGGAGATCTAGAGGTAAAAACCTCTGACCTGACACGGGAGATCTAGAGGTAAAAAAAACCTCTGACCTGACACGGGAGATCTAGAGGTAAAAAAACCTCTGACCTGACACGGGAGATCTAGAGGTAAAAAACCTCTGACCTGACACGGGAGATCTAGAGGTAAAAAACCTCTGACCTGACACGGGAGATTTAGAGGTAAAAACCTCTGACCTGACACGGGAGATCTAGAGGTTTAACCTCTGACATGACACGGGAGATCTAGAGGTAAAAACCTCTGACCTGACACGGGAGATCTAGAGGTAAAAAAACCTCTGACCTGACACGGGAGATCTAGAGGTAAAAACCTCTGACCTGACACGGGAGATCTAGAGGTAAAAACCTCTGACCTGACACGGGAGATCTAGAGGTAAAAAAACCTCTGACCTGACACGGGAGATCTAGAGGTAAAAAACCTCTGACCTGACACGGGAGATCTAGAGGTAAAAACCTCTGACCTGACACGGGAGATCTAGAGGTAAAAAAAACCTCTGACCTGACACGGGAGATCTAGAGGTAAAAAACCTCTGACCTGACACGGGAGATCTAGACCTGACAAGGGAGATCTAGAGGTAAAAACCTCTGACTTGACATGGGAGATCTAGAGGTTTAACCTCTGACCTGACACGGGAGATCTACAGGTTTAACCTCTGACCTGACACGGGAGATCTACAGGTTTAACCTCTGACCTGACACGGGAGATCTAGACGTAAAAAACCTCTAACCTGACACGGGAGATCTAGAGGTAAAAACCTCTGACCTGACACGGGAGATCTAGAGGTAAAAACCTCTGACCTGACACGGGAGATCTAGAGGTAAAAACCTCTGACCTGACACGGGGGATCTAGAGGTGAAAAAAATCTCTGACCTGACACGGGAGATCTAGAGGTAAAAAATCTCTGACCTGACACGGGAGATCTAGAGGTAAAAAACCCTCTGACCTGACACGGGAGATCTAGAGGTTTAACCTCTGACCTGACACGGTAGATCTAGAGGTAAAAACCCTCTGACCTGACAC
>NW_022639269.1:0-32500 GCF_010993605.1 Petromyzon marinus
GTGGTGAGTGAGTGGGTGAGTGGGTGAGTGAATGAGTGGGTGAGTGAGTGAGTGGGTGAGTGGGTGAGTGAGTGGGTGAGTGGTGGGTGAGTGGTGAGTGAGTGGTGAGTGGGTGAGTGAGTGAGTGGGTGAGTGAGTGGTGAGTGGGTGAGTGAGTGGTGAGTGAGTGAGTGGGTGAGTGAGTGGTGAGTGAGGGGTGAGTGGGTGAGTGAGTGAGTGAGTGGTGAGTGAGTGGTGAGTGAGTGGTGAGTGGGTGAGTGAGTGGTGAGTGAGTGGGTGAGTGAGTGGTGAGTGGGTGAGTGAGTGGTGAGTGAGTGAGTGGGTGAGTGAGTGGTGAGTGAGGGGTGAGTGAGTGGGTGAGTGAGTGGTGAGTGAGTGGTGAGTGGGTGAGTGGGTGAGTGGGTGAGTGAGTAGGTGAGTGGGTGAGTGAGTGAGTGGGTGAGTGAGTGGGTGAGTGGGTGTGTGAGTAGGTGAGTGGGTGAGTGAGTGGTGGGTGTGTGAGTAGGTGAGTGGGTGAGTGAGTGGTGAGTGAGTGAGTGGGTGAGTGAGTGGGTGAGTGGGTGTGTGAGTAGGTGAGTGGGTGAGTGAGTGGTGAGTGAGTGGTGAGTGAGTGAGTGGGTGAGTGGGTGTGTGAGTAGGTGAGTGGGTGAGTGAGTGGTGAGTGAGTGAGTGGGTGAGTGAGTGGGTGAGTGGGTGAGTGGGTAGGTGAGTGGGTGAGTGAGTGAGTGGGTGAGTGGGTGAGTGAGTGGGTGAGTGGGTGTGTGAGTAGGTGAGTGGGTGAGTGGGTGAGTGAGTGGTGAGTGAGTGGGTGGGTGAGTGAGTGAGTGGGTGAGTGGGTGAGTGGGTGAGTGAGTGGTGAGTGAGTTGTGAGTGGGTGAGTGGGTGTGTGAGTGGGTGAGTGGGTGAGTGAGTGGTGAGTGAGTGGTGAGTGAGTGAGTGGGTGTGTGAGTAGGTGAGTGGGTGAGTGGGTGAGTGAGTGGTGAGTGGGTGAGTGAGTGGTGAGTGAGTGGGTGTGTGAGTAGGTGAGTGGGTGAGTGGGTGAGTGAGTGGTGAGTGGGTGAGTGAGTGGTGAGTGAGTGGGTGTGTGAGTAGGTGAGTGGGTGAGTGAGTGGTGAGTGAGTGAGTGGTGAGTGAGTTGTGAGTGAGTGAGTGGGTGAGTGGGTGTGTGAGTAGGTGAGTGAGTGAGTGGTGAGTGAGTGGTGAGTGAGTGAGTGGGTGAGTGAGTAGGTGAGTGGGTGAGTGAGTGGTGAGTGAGTGAGTTAATTCACCCAAAATAATTCGGAATTAATTATTTAATTCATATGTCCGTTATGGGATGCGGCGGACTCGCAGCGCACTGTACGTACTGTACACAGCGCACGCTCAGCACTGTACACACTGTACACCTCGTGCGCAGCGCTGTCCGTACTGTGCACACTGTACGTACTGTGCATACAGTATGCACTGTCTGTGTGGTGAGTCTATGGGTCTCTGTGTGGTGAGTCTATGGGTCTGTGTGGTGAGTCTATGGGTCTCTGTGTGGTGAGTCTGTGGGTCTCTGTGTGGTGAGTCTGTGGGTCTCTGTGTGGTGAGTCTATAGGTCTTTGTGTGATGAGTCTGTGGGTCTCTGTGTGGTGAGTCTATGGGTCTCTATGTGGTGAGTCTGTGGGTCTCTGTGTGGTGAGTCTATAGGTCTCTGTGTGATGAGTCTGTGGGTCTCTGTGTGGTGAGTCTATGGGTCTCTGTGTGGTGAGTCTATAGGTCTTTGTGTGATGAGTCTGTGGGTCTCTGTGTGGTGAGTCTATGGGTCTCTATGTGGTGAGTCTGTGGGTCTCTGTGTGGTGAGTCTATAGGTCTCTGTGTGATGAGTCTGTGCGTCTCTGTGTGGTGAGTCTATGGGTCTCTGTGTGGTGAGTTTGTGGGTCTCTGTGTGGTGAGTCTGTGGGTCTCTGTGTGGTGAGTCTATGGGTCTCTGTGTGAGTGAGTCTGTGGGTCTCTGTGTGGTGAGTCTATGGGTCTCTGTGTGGTGAGTCTGTGGGTCTCTGTGTGGTGAGTCTATGGGTCTCTGTGCGTGGTGAGTCTATGGGTCTCTGTGTGAGTGAGTCTATGGGTCTCTGTGTGGTGAGTCTGTGGGTCTCTGTGTGGTGAGTCTGTGTGTCTCTGTGTGGTGAGTCTATGGGTCTCTGTGTGGTGAGTCTATGGGTCTCTGTGTGGTGAGTCTGTGGGGCTCTGTGTGGTGAGTCTGTGGGTCTCTGTGTGGTGAGTCTGTGGGTCTCTGTGTGAGTCTATGGGTCTCTGTGTGGTGAGTCTATGGGTCTCTGTGTGGTGAGTCTGTGGGTCTCTGTCTGATGAGTCTGTGGGTCTCTGTGTGGTGAGTCTATGGGTCTCTGTGTGGTGAGTCTATGGGTCTCTGTGTGGTGAGTCTGTCGGTCTCTGTGTGGGGAGTCTGTGGGTCTCTGTGTGGTGAGTCTGTGGGTCTCTGTGTGGTGAGTCTATGGGTCTCTGTGTGGTGAGTCTGTGGGTCTCTGTGTGAGTCTATGGGTCTCTGTGTAGTGAGTCTGTGGGTCTCTGTGTGGTGAGTCTGTGGGTCTCTGTGTGGTGAGTCTGTGGGTGTCTGTGTGGTGAGTCTGTGGGTCTCTGTGTGGTGAGTCTATGGGTCTCTGTGTGGTGAGTCTGTGGGTCTCTGTGTGAGTGAGTCTATGGGTCTCTGTGTGAGTGAGTCTATGGGTCTCTGTGTGGTGAGTCTGTCGGTCTCTGTGTGGGGAGTCTGTGGGTCTCTGTGTGGTGAGTCTGTGGGTCTCTGTGTGGTGAGTCTGTGGGTGTCTGTGTGGTGAGTCTGTGGGTCTCTGTGTGGTGAGTCTGTGGGTCTCTGTGTGGTGAGTCTGTGGGTCTCTGTGTGGTGAGTGTGTGGGTCTCTGTCTGGTGAGTGTGTGGGTCTCTGTGTGGTGAGTCTGTGGGTCTCTGTGTGGTGAGTGTGTGGGTCTCTGTGTGGTGAGTCTGTGGGTCTCTGTGTGGTGAGTCTGTGGGTCTCTGTGTGAGTGAGTCTATGGGTCTCTGTGTGAGTGAGTCTATGGGTCTCTGTGTGAGTGAGTCTGTGGGTCTCTGTGTGAGTGAGTCTATGGGTCTCTGTGTGGTGAGTCTATGGGTCTCTGTGTGGTGAGTCTATGGGTCTCTGTGTGGTGAGTCTGTGGGTCTCTGTGCGAGTGAGTCTGTGGGTCTCTGTGTGAGTGTGTCTGTGGGTCTCTGTGTGGTGAGTCTATGGGTCTCTGTGTGAGTGAGTCTGTGGGTCTCTGTGTGAGTGAGTCTATGGGTCTCTGTGTGGTGAGTCTATGGGTCTCTGTGTGGTGAGTTTGTGGGTCTCTGTGTGGTGAGTCTGTGGGTCTCTGTGTGGTGAGTCTATGGGTCTCTGTGTGAGTGAGTCTGTGGGTCTCTGTGTGGTGAGTCTATGGGTCTCTGTGTGGTGAGTCTGTGGGTCTCTGTGTGGTGAGTCTATGGGTCTCTGTGCGTGGTGAGTCTATGGGTCTCTGTGTGAGTGAGTCTGTGGGTCTCTGTGTGGTGAGTCTGTGTGTCTCTGTGTGGTGAGTCTATGGGTCTCTGTGTGGTGAGTCTATGGGTCTCTGTGTGGTGAGTCTGTGGGTCTCTGTGTGAGTCTATGGGTCTCTGTGTGGTGAGTCTATGGGTCTCTGTGTGGTGAGTCTGTGGGTCTCTGTCTGATGAGTCTATGGGTCTCTGTGTGGTGAGTCTGTGGGTCTCTGTGTGATGAGTCTGTGGGTCTCTGTGTGGTGAGTCTATGGGTCTCTGTGTGGTGAGTCTATGGGTCTCTGTGTGGTGAGTCTATGGGTCTCTGTGTGGTGAGTCTGTGGGTCTCTGTGTGGGGAGTCTGTGGGTCTCTGTGTGGTGAGTCTGTGGGTCTCTGTGTGGTGAGTCTGTGGGTCTCTGTGTGGTGAGTCTATGGGTCTCTGTGTGGTGAGTCTGTGGGTCTCTGTGTGAGTCTATGGGTCTCTGTGTAGTGAGTCTATGGGTCTCTGTGTGGTGAGTCTGTGGGTCTCTGTGTGGTGAGTCTGTGGGTCTCTGTGTGGTGAGTCTGTGGGTGTCTGTGTGGTGAGTCTGTGGGTCTCTGTGTGGTGAGTCTATGGGTCTCTGTGTGGTGAGTCTGTGGGTCTCTGTGTGGTGAGTGTGTGGGTCTCTGTGTGGTGAGTCTGTGGGTCTCTGTGTGGTGAGTCTGTGGGTCTCTGTGTGAGTGAGTCTATGGGTCTCTGTGTGAGTGAGTCTATGGGTCTCTGTGTGGTGAGTCTGTGGGTCTCTGTGTGGTGAGTCTGTGGGTGTCTGTGTGGTGAGTCTGTGGGTCTCTGTGTGGTGAGTCTGTGGGTCTCTGTGTGGTGAGTCTGTGGGTCTCTGTGTGGTGAGTCTATGGGTCTCTGTGTGGTGAGTCTGTGGGTTTCTGTGTGGTGAGTCTATGGGTCTCTGTGTGGTGAGTCTGTGGGTCTCTGTGTGCGTGTCTGTGGGTCTCTGTGTGCGTGTCTGTGTGTGTCTATGTGTGTGTCTATGTGTGTGTGTGTGTGTCTGTGTGTGTCTCTGTGTGTCACTGTGTGTGTCTATGTGTGTCTGTATGTGTGTGTCTCTGTGTGTGTCACTGTGTGTGTCTGTGTGTGTGTCTGTGTGTGTGTCTGTGTGTGACTGTGTATGTGTGTGACTGTGTATGTGTGTGCGTATCTGTGTGTGTGTCTGTGTGTGTCTGTGTGTGTGTCTATCTGTGTGTGTGTCTGTGTGTGTGACTGTGTGTGTGTCTGTGTGTGTGGCTGTGTGTGTGTGACTGTGTGTGTGACTGTGTGTGTGTCTGTGTGTGTGTCTGTGTGTGTGTGACTGTGTGTGTGTGTGTGACTGTGTGTGTGTGACTGTGTGTGTGACTGTGTGTGTGAGACTGTGTGTGTGTGTCTGTGTGTGTGTGACTGTGTGTGTGTGTGACTGTGTGTGTGTGTGTCTGTGTGTGTGTGACTGTGTGTGTGTGTGTCTGTGTGTGTGTGTGTCTGTGTGTGTGACTGTGTGTGTGTGACTGTGTGTGTGTGTGACTGTGTGTGTGAGACTGTGTGTGTGTGACTGTGTGTGTGACTGTGTGTGTGACTGTGTGTGTGTGTGTGACTGTGTGTGTGTGTGTGACTGTGTGTGTGTGAGACTGTGTGTGTGTGTCTGTGTGTGTTTGACTGTGTGTGTGTGTGACTGTGTGTGTGTGTGTCTGTGTGTGTGTGACTGTGTGTGTGTGTGTCTGTGTGTGTGTGTGTCTGTGTGTGTGACTGTGTGTGTGTGACTGTGTGTGTGTGTGTGTGACTGTGTGTTGTCTCTCTCCGCCTGTAGATGGCTGAGGAGCAGCGCTGGCCGGAGTTGGAGGCACTGAAGCAGAGCGGAGGAAGGGAGTTGGTACTACACGGTGCAGACGTTGCCAGGTAGTGTATAGTGTAGTGTAGTAGTGTGTAGTGTAGTGTATAGTGTAGTGTAGTAGTGTATAGTGTAGTAGTGTATAGTGTAGTGTGTAGTGTATAGTGTAGTGTATAGTGTAGTAGTGTAGTAGTGGATAGTGTAGTAGTGTATAGTGTAGTAGTGTATAGTGTAGTGTAGTATATAGTGTAGTAGTGTATAGTGTAGTAGTGTATAGTGTAGTAGTGTAGTGTGTATAGTGTAGTAGTGTATAGTGTAGTAGTGTATAGTGTAGTGTAGTAGTGTGTAGTGTAGTGTAGTAGTGTATAGTGTAGTAGTGTATAGTGTAGTAGTGTATAGTGTAGTAGTGTATAGTGTAGTGTATAGTGTAGTAGTGTATAGTGTAGTAGTGTATAGTGTAGTAGTGTATAGTGTAGTAGTCTATAGTGTAGTAGTAGTGTATAGTGTAGTAGTGTATAGTGTAGTAGTGTATAGTGTAGTAGTGTATAGTATAGTAGTGTATAATGTAGTGTATAGTGTAGTAGTGTATAGTGTAGTAGTAGTGTATAGTGTAGTAGTGTACAGTGTAGTGTAGTAGTGTATAGCGTAGTAGTGTATAGTGTAGTAGTGTATAGTGTAGTAGTGTATAGTGTAGTAGTGTATAGTGTAGTAGTGTATAGTGTAGTAGTGTATAGTGTAGTAGTGTATAGTGTAGTAGTGTATAGTGTAGTAGTGTATAGTGTAGTAGTGTATAGTGTAGTGTATAGTGTAGTAGTGTATAGTGTAGTGTAGTAGTGTATAGTGTAGTGTATAGTGTAGTAGTAGTGTATAGTGTAGTAGTGTATAGTGTAGTAGTGTATAGTGTAGTAGTGTATAGTGTAGTAGTGTATAGTATAGTAGTGTATAGTGTAGTAGTGTATAGTGTAGTAGTAGTGTATAGTGTAGTAGTGTACAGTGTAGTGTAGTAGTGTATAGCGTAGTAGTGTATAGCGTAGTAGTGTATAGTGTAGTAGTGTATAGTGTAGTAGTGTATAGTGTAGTAGTGTATAGTGTAGTAGTGTATAGCGTAGTAGTGTATAGTGTAGTAGTGTATAGTGTAGTAGTGTATAGTGTAGTAGTGTATAGTCTAGTAGTGTATAGTGTAGTAGTGTATAGTGTAGTAGTGTATAGTGTAGTAGTGTAGTGTGTGTAGTGTAGTGTGTGTAGTGTAGTGTTTAGTGTATAGTGTAGTGTAGTGTGTGTGTCAGTGTCTCTGAGTGTCTCTGAGTGTCTCTGTGTCTCTCTGAGTGTCTCTGTGTGTCTCTCTGTGTGTCTCTGTGTGTCTCTGTGTGTCTCTGAGTGTCTCTGTGTGTCTCGGAGTGTCTCTGTGTGTCTCTGAGTGTCTCTGTGTGTCTCTGTGTGTCTCTGTTTGTCTCTGTGTCTCTCTCTGAGTGTCTCTGTGTGTCTCTGTGTGTGTCTGAGTGTCTCTGTGTGTCTCTGAGTGTCTCTGTGTGTCTCTGAGTGTCTCTGTGTGTCTCTGACTGTCTCTCTCTCTGAGTGTCTCTGTGTGTTTCTGTGTGTCTCTGAGTGTCTCTGTGTGTGTCTGTGTGTCTCTGTGTGTCTCTGTGTGTCTCTGTGTGTCTCTGAGTCTCTGAGTGTCTCTGTGAGTCTCTGTGTGTCTCTGTGTGTCTCTGTGTGTCTCTGCGTGTCTCTGAGTGTCTCTGTGTGTCTGTCTGAGTGTCTCTGTGTGTCTCTGAGTCTCTGAGTGTCTCTGTGTGTCTCTGTGTCTCTGAGTGTCTCTGTGAGTCTCTGTGTGTCTCTGTGTGTCTCTGAGTGTCTCTGTGTGTCTCTCTCTCTCTGAGTGTCTCTGTGTGTCTCTGTGTGTCTCTGAGTGTCTCTGAGTGTCTCTGTGTGTCCCTGAGTGTCTCTGTGTGTCCCTGAGTGTCTCTGTGAGTCTCTGTGTGTCTCTGTGTGTCTCTGTGTGGCTGTGTCTCTCTGTGTCTCTCTGTGTGTCTCTGTGTGTCTCTGTGTGTCTCTGAGTGTCTCTGAGTGTCTCTGTGTGTCTCTGTGTGTCTCTGAGTGTCTGTGTCTCTCTGTGTCTCTCTGAGTGTCTGTGTCTCTCTGTGTCTCGCTGAGTGTCTCTGAGTGTCTCTGTGAGTCTCTGTGTGTCTCTGACTGTCTCTCTCTCTCTGAGTGTCTCTGTGAGTCTCTGTGTGTCTCTGTGTGTCTCTGACTGTCTCTCTCTCTCTGAGTGTCTCTGTGTGTGTCTGTGTGTGTCTGAGTGTCTCTGTGTGTCTCTGTGTGTCTCTGAGTGTCTCTGTGTGTCTCTGAGTGTCTCTGTGTGTCTCTGACTGTCTCTCTCTCTGAGTGTCTCTGTGTGTTTCTGTGTGTCTCTGAGTGTCTCTGTGTGTGTCTGTGTCTCTGTGTGTCTCTGTGTGTCTCTGTGTGTCTCTGAGTCTCTGAGTGTCTCTGTGTGTCTCTGTGTGTCTCTGTGTGTCTCTGCGTGTCTCTGAGTGTCTCTGTGTGTCTGTCTGAGTGTCTCTGTGTGTCTCTGAGTCTCTGAGTGTCTCTGTGTGTCTCTGTGTCTCTGAGTGTCTCTGTGAGTCTCTGTGTGTCTCTGTGTGTCTCTGAGTGTCTCTGAGTGTCTCTGTGTGTCCCTGAGTGTCTCTGTGTGTCTCTGAGTGTCTCTGTGAGTCTCTGTGTGTCTCTGTGTGTCTCTGTGTGTCTCTCTGTGTCTCTCTGTGTGTCTCTGTGTGTCTCTGAGTGTCTCTGAGTGTCTCTGTGTGTCTCTGAGTGTCTCTGTGTGTCTCTGTGTGTCTCTGAGTGTCTGTGTCTCTCTGTGTCTCTCTGAGTGTCTGTGTCTCTCTGAGTGTCTCTGAGTGTCTCTGTGAGTCTCTGTGTGTCTCTGACTGTCTCTCTCTCTCTGAGTGTCTCTGTGAGTCTCTGTGTGTCTCTGTGTGTCTCTGACTGTCTCTCTCTCTCTGAGTGTCTCTGTGTGTCTCTGTGTGTCTCTGAGTGTCTCTGTGTGTCTCTGTGTCTCTCTCTCTGTGTCTCTGAGTGTCTCTGTGTGTCTCTGTGTGTCTCTGACTGTCTCTCTCTCTCTGAGTGTCTCTGTGTGTCTCTGAGTGTCTCTGTGTGTCTCTGTGTGTCTCTGTGTCTCTCTCTCTCTCTGTGTCTCTGAGTGTCTCTGAGTGTCTCTGAGTGTCTCTGAGTGTCTTTGAGTGTCTCTGTGTGTCTCTCTCTCTCTGAGTGTCTCTGTGAGTCTCTGTGTGTCTCTGAGTGTCTCTGAGTGTCTCTGAGTGTCTCTGTGTGTCTCTGAGTGTCTCTGTGTCTCTCTGAGTGTCTCTGAGTGTCTCTGTGAGTCTCTGTGTGTCTCTGTGTGTCTCTCTGTGTGTCTCTGTGTGTCTCTCTCTCTGTGTGTCTCTGAGTGTCTCTGAGTGTCTCTCTCTCTCTCTGAGTGTCTCTCTCTGTCTCTGTGGGTCTCTGTGTGTCTCTGTGAGTCTCTGAGTGGCTCTGGGTGTTTCTGTGAGTCTCTGTGTGTCTCTGTGTGTCTCTGAGTGTCTCTGTGTCTCTCTGAGTGTCTCTGAGTGTCTCTGTGAGTCTCTGTGAGTCTCTGTGTGTCTCTGTGTGTCTCTCTGTGTGTCTCTGAGTGTCTCTCTCTCTCTCTCTGTGTCTCTGAGTGTCTCTGAGTGTCTCTTTCTGAGTGTCTCTGTGAGTCTCTGAGTGTCTCTCTCTCTGTGTGTCTCTGAGTGTCTCTGTGTGTCTCTGAGTGTCTCTGTGTCTCTCTGTGAGTCTCTGAGTGTCTCTGAGTGTCTCTCTCTGCGTGTCTCTGAGTGTGTCTGTGTGTCTCTGAGTGTCTCTGTGTCTCTCTGTGAGTCTCTGAGTGTCTCTGAGTGTCTCTCTCTGCGTGTCTCTGAGTGTGTCTGTGTGTCTCTGAGTGTCTCTGTGTCTCTCTGTGTGTCTCTGAGTGTCTCTGTGTGTCTCTGAGTGTCTCTGTGTGTCTCTGAGTGTCTGTGTCTCTCTGTGTCTCTCTGTGTCTCTCTGAGTGTCTCTGTGTGTCTCTGAGTGTCTCTGTGAGTCTCTGTGAGTCTCTGTCTCTCTCTGAGTGTCTCTGTGTGTCTCTGAGTGTCTCTGAGTGTGTCTCTGAGTGTCTCTCTCTGTGTGTCTCTGTGTGTCTCTGTGTGTCTCTGAGTGTCTCTGAGTGTCTCTGAGTGTCTCTTTCTCTGTGTGTCTCTGTGGGTCTCTGTGTGTCTCTGAGTGTCTCTGAGTGTCTCTGAGTGTCTCTCTCTCTGTGTGTCTCTGTGGGTCTCTGTGAGTCTCTGTGAGTCTCTGTGAGTCTCTGTGTGTCTCTGTGTGTCTCTGTGTGTCTCTGTGTGTCTCTGAGTGTGTCTCTGAGTGTCTCTGTGAGTCTCTGTGTCTCTCTGTGTGTCTCTGTGAGTCTCTGTGGGTCTCTGAGTCTCTGAGTGTCTCTGTGTCTCTGTGTGTCTCTGTGTGTGTCTGAGTGTCTCTGTGTGTCTCTGTGTGTCTCTGTCTCTCTCTGAGTGTCTCTGTGTGTCTCTGTGTGTCTCTCTCTCTGAGTGTCTCTGAGTGTCTCTGAGTGTCTCTGTGAGTCTCTGTGAGTCTCTGTCTCTCTCTGAGTGTCTCTGTGTGTCTCTGTGTGTCTCTGTGAGTCTCTGTGTGTCTCTGTATGTCTCTGTGAGTCTCTGTGTGTCTCTGTATGTCTCTGTGAGTCTCTGAGTGTCTCTGTGTGTCTCTGAGTGTCTCTGTGTCTCTCTGTGAGTCTCTGAGTGTCTCTGAGTGTCTCTGAGTGTCTCTGAGTGTCTCTGTGTCTCTGAGTGTCTCTGTGAGTCTCTGTGAGTCTCTGTCTCTCTCTGTGTCTCTCTGAGTGTCTCTGAGTGTCTCTGAGTGTCTCTCTCTGCGTGTCTCTCTGTAGACGAGTGGAGTCTGCGGCCGGACGTGTCCCGTCCGCCCTGTACCGTCTGTCCCGTCTCAACTTGCTGGACATGTCCGGCGTGTCTCTGTCGCTGGTCCAGCCTCAGCTGGGCTGTCTCTCCGCACTTGGTTCCCTCATGCTACACGGGAACCGCTTGCAAGAGTTGCCGGAGGAGATCGGTCAGCTGACTCAACTCAAGGTGGGCCAGCTCAGTCAGTCAGTCAGTCGGTCGGTCGGTGAGTGAGTGAGTCAGTCAGTGAGTGAGTCAGTCAGTGAGTGAGTCAGTGAGTGAGTCAGTCAGTGAGTGAGTCAGTGAGTCAGTCAGTTGCTCAGTCAGTGAGTCAGTCAGTGAGTCAGTCAGTGAGTGAGTCAGTCAGTGAGTCAGTCAGTGAGTCAGTCAGTCAGTCGCTCAGTCAGTGAGTCAGTCAGTGAGTCAGTCAGTGAGTGAGTCAGTGAGTGAGTCAGTCAGTGAGTGAGTCAGTGAGTCAGTCAGTCAGTCGCTCAGTCAGTGAGTCAGTCAGTGAGTCAGTCAGTGAGTGAGTCAGTCAGTGAGTGAGTCAGTGAGTCAGTCAGTCAGTCGCTCAGTCAGTGAGTCAGTCAGTGAGTCAGTCAGTGAGTGAGTCAGTCAGTGAGTCAGTCAGTGAGTGAGTCAGTGAGTGAGTCAGTCAGTGAGTGAGTCAGTGAGTCAGTCAGTCAGTCAGTCGCTCAGTCAGTGAGTCAGTCAGTGAGTCAGTCAGTGAGTGAGTCAGTCAGTGAGTGAGTCAGTGAGTCAGTCAGTCAGTCGCTCAGTCAGTGAGTCAGTCAGTGAGTCAGTCAGTGAGTGAGTCAGTCAGTGAGTCAGTCAGTGAGTGAGTGAGTCAGTCAGTCAGTCAGTCGCTCAGTCAGTGAGTCAGTCAGTCAGTGAGTCAGTGAGTCAGTCAGTGAGTCAGTCAGTGAGTGAGTCAGTCAGTCAGTCAGTCGGTCGGTCAGTCAGTGAGTCAGTCAGTGAGTCAGTCAGTGAGTGAGTCAGTCAGTGAGTCAGTCAGTGAGTGAGTCAGTCAGCCACTCACTCAGTCACTCATTCATTCATTCACTCAGCCATTCAGTCAGTCACTCACTTACTCATTCAGTCACTCATTCACTCAGTCATTCAGTCAGTCACTCACTTACTCATTCAGTCACTCATTCACTCAGTCACTCACTCACTCAGCCACTCACTCAGTCACTCATTCATTCATTCACTCAGCCATTCAGTCAGTCACTCACTTACTCATTCAGTCACTCATTCACTCAGTCATTCAGTCAGTCACTCACTTACTCATTCAGTCACTCATTCACTCAGTCACTCAGCCACTCAGCCACTCACTCATTCACTCATTCACTCAGTCATTCAGTCAGTCACTCACTTACTCATTCAGTCACTCATTCACTCAGTCATTCAGTCAGTCACTCACTTACTCATTCAGTCACTCATTCACTCAGTCACTCAGCCACTCACTCAGTCACTCATTCACTCAGTCATTCAGTCAGTCACTCACTTACTCATTCAGTCACTCATTCACTCAGTCACTCACTCACTCAGCCACTCACTCAGTCACTCATTCACTCAGTCAATCATTCATTCAGTCAGTCATTCGTTCAGTCAGTCAGTGAGTGAATCAGTCATTCGTTCAGTCAGTGAGTCAATCATTCAGTCAGTCACTCTGTCACTCACTCAATCAGCCACTCACTCAGTCACTCATTCACTCAGTCATTCATTCAGTCACTCACTCAGTCAGCCACTCACTCAGTCACTCATTCACTCAGTCAATCAGTCAGTCAGTCATTCGTTCAGTTAGTCAGTGAGTGAGTCAGTCATTCGTTCAGTCAGTGAGTCAATCATTCAGTCAGTCACTGTCACTCACTCACTCAGTCACTCATTCACTCAGTCATTCATTCAGTCACTCACTCAGTCACTCATTCACTCAGTCAATCATTCAGTCAGTCAGTCAGTCATTCGTTCAGTCAGTCAGTGAGTCAGTCATTCGTTCAGTCAGTGAGTCAATCATTCAGTCAGTCACTCTGTCACTCACTCAATCACTCACTCACTCACTCACTCATTCACTCAGTCATTCATTCAGTCACTCACTCAGTCAGCCACTCACTCAGTCACTCATTCACTCAGTCAATCATTTAGTCAGTCATTCATTCGTTCAGTCAGTCAGTGAGTCAGTCATTCGTTCAGTCAGTGAGTCAATCATTCAGTCAGTCACTCTGTCACTCGCTCAATCACTCACTCAGTCACTCATTCACTCAGTCATTCATTCAGTCAGTCACTCACTCAGTCACTCATTCACTCAGTCATTCATTTAGTCAGTCACTCACTCATTCAGTCACTCAGTCAGTCAGTCATTCATTCAGTCATTCGTTCAGTCAGTCAGTCACTCGTTCATTCAGTCACTCAGTCAGTCAGTCATTCATTCGGTTATTCGTTCAGTCAGTGAGTCAGTCACTTAGTCACTCACTCTGTCACTCACTCAATCAGCCACTCACTCAGTCACTCATTCACTCAGTCATTCATTCACTCAGTCATGCATTCACTTAGTCATGCATTCATTCAGTCACTCAGTCAGTCAGTCATTCAGTCAGTGAGTCAGTCATTCATTCAGTCAGTCATTCAGTCAGTCACTCTGTCACTCATTCATTCATTCAGTCAGTCGCTCAGTCACTCAGTCAGTCATTCATTCAGTCAGTCATTCAGTCAGTCAGTCGCTCAGTCACTCAGTCACTCATTCAGTCATTCGTTCAGTCAGTCAGTCATTCAGTCAGTCAGTCGGTCATTCATTCAGTCACTCATTCATTCAGTCACTCACTCACTCATCATTCATTCACTCAGTCAGTCATTCAGTCACTCATTCATTCAGTCACTCATTCATTCACTCACTCACTCATTCACTCACTCAGCCACTCACTCAGTCACTCACTCACTCACTCAGTCATTCATTCACTCAGTCACTTATTTACTCAGTCACTCACTCAGTCACTCATTCAGTCAGCCACTCACTCAGTCACTCATTCATTCATTCACTCAGTCAGTCAGTCATTCGTTCAGTCAGTCAGTCATTCAGTCAGTCAGTCATTCAGTCAGTCACTCTGTCACTCAATCAGCCACTCACTCAGTCACTCATGCACTCAGTCATTCATTCAGTCAGTCAGTAATTCGTTCAGTCACTCAGTCACTCATTCAGTCATTCCTTCAGTCAGTCATTCAGTCAGTCAGTCATTCAGTCAGTCAGTAACTCAGTCAGTCAGTCAGTTATTCGTTCAGTCAGTCAGTCAGTCAGTCGCTCATTCAGTCACTCATTCATTCAGTCACTCACTCACTCAGTCATTCATTCACTCAGTCGGTCATTCAGTCACTCATTCATTCAGTCACTCATTCATTCACTCAGTCACTCATTCACTCAGTCACTCACTCAGCCACTCACTCAGTCACTCACTCACTCACTCAGTCATTCATTCACTCAGTCACTTATTTACTCAGTCACTCACTCAGTCACTCACTCATTCAGTCAGCCACTCACTCAGTCACTCATTCATTCACTCACTCACTCACTCAGTCAGTCAGTCACTCGTTCATTCAGTCACTCACTCTGTCACTCACTCAATCAGCCACTCACTCAGTCACTCATTCACTCAGTCATTCATTCAGTCAGTCACTCATTCAGTCAGTCATTCATTCACTCACTCACCCACTCAATCAGTCACTCATTCAGTCTTCACTCAGCCACTCACTCAGTAACTCACTCACTCAGAAACTCAGTCACTCATTCACTCAGTCATTCATTCACTCAGTCACTAGTTCACTCAGTCACTCCCTCACTCACAAATTCACTCACTCATTCACTCACTCACTCACAAATTCACTCACTCACTCACAAATTCACTCACTCACTCACAAATTCACTCACTCACTCACAAATTCACTCACTCACTCACAACTTCACTCACTCATTCACTCACTCTGTCTCTCTCCGTCTCTCTGTCTCTCTTTCTCCCCCTGAGTCTCCCTCTGTCTCTGTGTGTCTCTCTGTCTCTCTGTCTGTCTCTGTCTGTCTCTCTGTCTGTCTCTGTGTCTGTCTCTGGCTCTCTCTGTCTCTCTCTGTCTGTCTCTGTGTCTCTCTCTGTCTCTGTGTGTCTCTGTGTCTCTCTGTCTCTGTGTCTCTGTGTGTCTCTGTCACCAGGTGCTGGACGTGTCCTCCAGCCGCCTGGCCAACCTACCCCACTCGCTGTCTCTGTCTCTCTGTCTCTGTGTATCTCTGTCTCTGTGTCTCTCTGTGTCTCTGTCTGTCTCTGTGTCTCTGTCTATCTCTCTGTGTCTGTCTCTCTCTGTCTCTCTCTGTTTCTCTCTGAGTCTCCCCCTGAGTCTCTCTCTGTCTCTCTGTGTGTCTCCCTCTCTGTCTCTGTGTGTCTGTGTGTCTCTGTGTCTCTGTCTGTCTCCCCCTGAGTCTCTCTGTGTGTCTCCCTCTGTGTCTCTGTCTCTCTGTGTCTCTGTGTGTCTCTGTCACCAGGTGCTGGACGTGTCCTCCAACCGCCTGGCCCGCCTGCCCGACTCGCTGTGCCTGTGCCTGTGCCTGCACACGCTCAACGCCTGTCTCTCTGTCTGTCTCTCTGTCTCTGTCTCTGTGTCTCTCTCTGAGTCTCTCTGTGTCTCTGTGTCTCTGCCTGTCTCTGTGTCTCTGTGACCAGGTGCTGGACGTGTCCTCCAACCGCCTGGCCCGCCTGCCCGACTCGCTGTGCCTGTGCCTGTGCCTGCACACGTTCAACGTCTCTCTCTCTGTCTGTCTCTGTGTGTCTGTGTGTCTGTGTCTGTCTCTGTGTGTCTCTCTGTCTCTCTCTGTCTCTCTGTCTGTCTCTCTACCTGTCTCTCTCTGTGTCTGTGTGTCTCTGTCTCCCCCTGTGTCTCTGTCTCTCTGTCTGTCTCTCTCTGTCTCTCTCTGAGTCTCTCTCTGTGTCTCTGTCTCTGTGTCTCTGTCTCTCTGTCTCTGTGTCTCTCTGTCTCTGTGTCTCTGTGACCAGGTGCTGGACGTGTCCTCCAACCGCCTGGCCCGCCTGCCCGACTCGCTGTGCCTGTGCCTGTGCCTGCACACGCTCAACGCCTGCCTCTCTGTCTCTCTCTCTTTCTGTGTCTCTCTGTCTCCCCCTGAGTCTCTCTGTGTCTCTGTCTGTCTCTGTGTCTGTCTCTCTGTCTCCCCCTGAGTCTCTCTGTGTCTCTGTCTCTGTGTCTCTCTCTCTGCGTCTCTCTCTGAGTCTCTCTCTGTCTCTGTCTGTCTGTCTCTCTCTCTCTGTGTGTCTCTGTGTCTGTGTCTCTGTGTGTCTCTGTGACCAGGTGCTGGACGTGTCCTCCAACCGCCTGGCCCGCCTGCCCGACTCGCTGTGCCTGTGCCTGTGCCTGCACACGCTCAACGCCTGTCTCTCTGTGTCTCTGTCTGTCTCTGTCTCTCTACCTGTCTCTCTCTGTGTGTCTCTGTGTGTCTCTGTGACCAGGTGCTGGACGTGTCCTCCAACCGCCTGGCCCGCCTGCCCGACTCGCTGTGCCTGTGCCTGTGCCTGCACACGCTCAACGCCTGTCTCTCTGTCTGTCTCTCTGTGTCTGTCTCTCTGTCTGTGTCTCTGTGTCTCTGTCTCTCTATCTGTGTGTCTCTGTGTCTCTCTCTCTCTGTCTCTCTGTCTCTGTGTCTCTCTCTCTCTCTCTGTGTCTCTGTGACCAGGTGCTGGACGTGTCCTCCAACCGCCTGGCCCGCCTGCCCGACTCGCTGTGCCTGTGCCTGTGCCTGCACACGCTCAACGTCTGTCTCTCTGTCTGTCTCTCTGTGTCTCTGTCTGTCTCTGTCTCTCTACCTGTCTCTCTCTGTGTGTCTCTGTGTGTCTCTGTCACCAGGTGCTGGACGTGTCCTCCAACCGCCTGGCCCGCCTGCCCGACTCGCTGTGCCTGTGCCTGTGCCTGCACACGCTCAACGCCTGTCTCTCTGTCTGTCTCTGTGTGTCTGTCTCTCTGTCTGTGTCTCTGTGTCTCTGTCTCTCTATCTGTGTGTCTCTGTGTCTCTCTCTCTCTGTCTCTCTGTCTCTGTGTCTCTCTCTCTCTCTCTGTGTCTCTGTGACCAGGTGCTGGACGTGTCCTCCAACCGCCTGGCCCGCCTGCCCGACTCGCTGTGCCTGTGCCTGTGCCTGCACACGCTCAACGTCTGTCTCTCTGTCTGTCTCTCTGTGTCTCTGTCTGTCTCTGTCTCTCTACCTGTCTCTCTCTGTGTGTCTCTGTGTGTCTCTGTCACCAGGTGCTGGACGTGTCCTCCAACCGCCTGGCCCGCCTGCCCGACTCGCTGTGCCTGTGCCTGTGCCTGCACACGCTCAACGTCTGCACCAACGTTCTGCCGCGGCTGCCCGAGTCCCTGGCTCGCTGTGCCTCGCTCCGCCGCCTGCTCGTCGCCCACAACCTGCTGCCCTCCGAGGCCCTCTCCTCGCTCGTAGCGGCCGTCGCTGCTGCTGCCGCCGGTGGCGGCGGAGGCGGTGGAGGCAGTGGAGGCAGTGGAGGCGGTGGAGGCAGTGGAGGCAGTAGAGGCGGCGGAGGCGGCGGAGGCGGTGGAGGCGGTGGAGGCGGCGGTGGAGGCGGTGGAGGCGGTGGAGGAGGCGGTGGAGGAGGCGGCGGAGGCGGTGGAGGGGGTGGAGGCGGTGGTGGAGGCGGTGGAGGCGGTGGTGGAGGCGGTGGTGGAGGCGGTGGAGGAGGCGGTGGAGGAGGCGGTGGTGGAGGCGGTGGTGGCCGGATGGATCTCGAGGAGCTGCAGATGCAAGGAAACCGCGTGGAGGCGGTGGATGTGAAGATCGCCGTCGCCTGGCCTGGGCTCAAGGTGGTGGTGGTGGTGGTGGCGGGGGTGGTGATGCCCAAGATACGCACACAGACACACACACACAGACACACACAGACGCACACACACAGACACACACACACAGACACACACAGACACACACACAGAGAGACACACACACAGATACACACAGACAACAACAACAACCGCCATTCGCCACTAAGTGGCGGTGACGTCACCACGACGCTTGTGCCAGGCTATGTGCACCCTGAGGCCACGTGAAGTGTCGAACGCCCGCTGGCAGGAGGTCACGGGGCAGACCCAGCAGGTGCCACGGGTCGACTGACTGAGATGACTACTGGCTGATGCACCACCTGTGCCCCCTACTGTGCCAACCTGCTGTGCTTTAGCCACCCGGCGCTCCGCTCGTTGTTGTGAGCGTCGCTCCTCCGCCCTCCGTTGTTGTTGGAGGGCGACTGCCTCCAACTGCCCAGTAGCAGCGTCCTTCACGAGCCTCCTCCACAGAGGCCGATCTTGACACCGCTGGTACCAGTCATCGGCAAGTCCACTCAGCTCCACGTCATCCTGTACCACATCGCTCCATCTCTTCTCTAGCCCGTGCCGCGCCCGCTTAGCCCCCTCAATCCGGCCGAACAAAAGCTGTTCCGGCATGCGGTGGCTGGGCATGCGGGCTACATGACCCAGCCAACGCAGCCTTGCCCGCCGGAGGAGCTCACCGATGGGACCTTGCCCAGATCTTTCAAGGATTTGTGAGCTCCTCACACAATCCAGTCTGGTTAAACCCAGGATGGATCGTAGGCAGGCCAGCCTAAATGTTTCCAACCGGCGAAGATGCTCCATTAAGGGGGTCCACGTTTCGCAAGCGTGGAGAAGGGAGGGAATGACTGTGGCCGAGAAGACCTGAAGCTTAGTGCGGAGCGACAGACCAGGTAGCTTCCACACAGCATTACGCAACCGATGAAAAGATATTGCCGCTCGACTGATTCGGAGTGAGACCTCTGCTGTTAAACCGGAGCCAGTCATAAGCACACTGCCCAGGTATGGGAATCTCTCCACTCTCTCCACAACTGCCCCATCACCGATTGGGAGTTGCGGGGGTGGAGTGTCCGATGGTACAAAATACCCAGGCAGGTGCTTAGTTTTGGTGGGGCTGATGGTAAGGCCCCACCTCTTAGTGGCATGCTCCAGTCTCAGCAGCAGCGTCTCCAACTCCTCCTCTGAATGAGCAGCTATTACCAAATCATCAGCATACATAACGTGGTTGAGCAATAGGGAGCCATCCCTTGACCGCACCCGGGCATCGATCAGCCTCCCATTATATCTGTACCATATGGAGATTCCCCCGGTACAGCTATTGAAGGCTTCACGAACTACGTGGTCAAAATAGATGTTAAATAATGTGGGAGTCAGAGGACATCCCTGTCACACCCCAAGGTGTACAGGGAATGGCTCTGACTCCCGGCCACGTAGTTTTACCCGGGCCCGCTCACCATCATGAAGGTCCTTAATGATCGTGAGCAGAGGGTCAGGTACTCCAAAAGCACGAAGAACGACCGGCAAAACAACCCCTTACACCTCCTCGCGGGCAACTCTGTCGTGGACAATGCTGTGGGGGGAGGTCCAATTCCGATTGGCTCCTCCCCTCATGGCGTCTGTGTCCACCACAGGGGCTAAACGGGGGCTCTGGACGGGTGCGAGGGGCTGGTAACCCCTCCACCTTCAATTAATTACCACGAAACCACGAGTTAAACTGAAATATTCCAACACTACACACACTACACACACACACTACACCTACACACACTACACAAACTACACACTACACACACACTACACACACTACACACACTACACGCACTACACGCACTACACACACACTACACACACACACTACACACACACTACACACACACTACACACACTACACACACACTACACACTACACACACACTACACACTACACACACACTACACACTACACACACACTACACACACTACACACACACTACACACACTACACACACACTACACACACTACACACACACTACACACACACTACACACTACACACACTACACACACACACACTACACACACTACACACACTACACATACACTACACTACACACTACACACACACTACACACACTACACACACCACACACACACACACTACACACACTACACACACTACACACACACTACACACACACACTACACACACTACACACACTACACACACCACACACACACACTACACACACACACTACACACACTACACACACACTACACACACACACCACACACACACTACACACTACACACACACTACACACACACTACACACACACACTACACACACTACACACACACTACACACACTACACACACTACACACACTACACTACACACACACTACACACACTACACACACACTACACACACTACACACACACTACACACACACTACACACACTACACACACACTACACACACTACACACACTACACACACTACACTACACACACACTACACACACTACACACACACTACACACACTACACACACACTACACACACTACACACACTACACACACACTACACACACTACACACACACTACACACACACTACACACACTACACACACTACACACACACTACATACACTACACACACTACACACACACTACACACACACTACACACACTACACACACTACACTACACACACTACACACTACACTACACACACTACACACTACACACACTACACACTACACTACACTACACACTACACTACACACTACACTACACACTACACTACACACTACACTACACACTACACTACACACTACACTACACACTACACTACACACTACACTACACACTCATCGTGATGATTCTCTGCTCCCCAGAGTGTGGATCTGTCCCACAACCTCCTGACCGACCTGCCACACCCCCTGCTACACTACACACTACACTACACTACACACTACACTACACACTACACTACACACTACACTACACACTACACTACACACACACTACACTACACACTACACTACACACTACACTACATACTACACTACACACTCACCATGATGATTCTCCCCTCTCCCTGTCTCCCCAGAGTGTGGACCTGTCCCACAACCTCCTGACCGACCTGCCACACTCCCTGCTACACTACACACTACACTACACACTACACTACACACTACACTACACACTACACTACATACTACACTACACACTACACTACACACTACACTACACACTACACTACACACTACACTACACACTACACTACACACTCACCATGATGATTCTCCCCTCTCCCTGTCTCCCCAGAGTGTGGACCTGTCCCACAACCTCCTGACCGACCTGCCACACTCCCTGCTACACTACACACTACACTACACACTACACTACACACTACACTACACACTACACTACACACTACACTACACACTACACTACACACTCACCGTGATGATTCTCTGCTCCTCCAGAGTGTGGACCTGTCCCACAACCTCCTGACCGACCTGCCACACCCCCTGCTACACTACACACTACACTACACTACACACTACACTACACACTACACTACACACTACACTACACACTCACCGTGATGATTCTCTGCTCCTCCAGAGTGTGGACCTATCCCACAACCTCCTGACCGACCTGCCACACTCCCTGCTACACTACACACTACACTACACACTACACTACACACTACACTACACACTACACTACACACTACACTACACACTACACTACACACTACACTACACACTCACCATGATGATTCTCTGCTCCCCCAGAGTGTGGACCTGTCCCACAACCTCCTGACCGACCTGCCACACTCCCTGCTACACTACACACTACACTACACACTACACTACACACTACACTACACACTACACTACACACTACACTACACACTCACCGTGATGATTCTCTGCTCCTCCAGAGTGTGGATCTGTCCCACAACCTCCTGACCGACCTGCCACACTCCCTGCTACACTACACACTACACTACACACTACACACTACACTACACACACTACACTACACACTACACTACACACTACACTACACACTACACTACACACTCACCGTGATGATTCTCTGCTCCTCCAGAGTGTGGATCTGTCCCACAACCTCCTGACCGACCTGCCACACTCCCTGCTACACTACACACTACACTACACACTACACTACACACTACACTACACACTACACTACACACTACACTACACACTCACCGTGATGATTCTCTGCTCCCCCAGAGTGTGGACCTGTCCCACAACCTCCTGACCGACCTGCCACACTCCCTGCTACACTACACACTACACTACACACTACACTACACACTACACTACATACTACACTACACACTCACCGTGATGATTCTCTGCTCCCCCAGAGTGTGGACCTGTCCCACAACCTCCTGACCGACCTGCCACACCCCCTGCTACACTACACACTACACTACACACTACACTACACACTACACTACACACTCACCGTGATGATTCTCTGCTCCCCAGAGTGTGGATCTGTCCCACAACCTCCTGACCGACCTGCCACACCCCCTGCTACACTACACACTACACTACACTACACACTACACTACACACTACACTACACACTACACTACACACTCACCGTGATGATTCTCTGCTCCTCCAGAGTGTGGACCTGTCCCACAACCTCCTGACCGACCTGCCACACTCCCTGCTACACTACACTACACACTACACTACACTACACACTACACTACACACTACACTACACACTACACTACACACTACACTACACACTCACCATGATGATTCTCTGCTCCTCCAGAGTGTGGATCTGTCCCACAACCTCCTGACCGACCTGCCACACTCCCTGCTACACTACACACTACACTACACACTACACTACACTACACACTACACTACACACTACACTACACACTACACTACACACTACACTACACACTACACTACACACTCACCATGATGATTCTCCCCTCTCCCCCTGCTCCTCCAGAGTGTGGATCTGTCCCACAACCTCCTGACCGACCTGCCACACTCCCTGCTACACTACACACTACACTACACACTACACTACACACTACACTACACACTACACACTACACTACACACTACACTACACACTACACTACACACTACACTACACACTACACTACACACTACACTACACACTACACTACACACTACACTACACTACACACTACACTACACACTACACTACACACTACACTACATACTACACTACACACTACACTACACACTCATCGTGATGATTCTCTGCTCCTCCAGAGTGTGGATCTGTCCCACAACCTCCTGACCGACCTGCCACACCACCTGCTACACTACACACTACACTACACACTACACTACACACTACACCACACACACTACACACTACACTACACACTACACTACACACTCACCATGATGATTCTCTGCTCCTCCAGAGTGTGGATCTGTCCCACAACCTCCTGACCGACCTGCCACACTCCCTGCTACACTACACACTACACTACACACTACACTACACACTACACTACACACTACACTACACACTACACTACACTACACACTACACTACATACTACACTACACAATCACCATGATGATTCTCTGCTCCTCCAGAGTGTGGACCTGTCCCACAACCTCCTGACCGACCTGCCACACCCCCTGCTACACTACACACTACACTACACACTACACTACACTACACACTACACTACACACTACACTACACACTACACTACACACTCACCATGATGATTCTCTGCTCCTCCAGAGTGTGGACCTGTCCCACAACCTCCTGACCGACCTGCCACACTCCCTGCTACACTACACACTACACTACACACTACACTACACACTACACCACACACACTACACACTACACTACACACTACACACTACACTACACTACACACTACACTACACACTACACTACACACTACACTACACACTCACCATGATGATTCTCTGCTCCTCCAGAGTGTGGACCTGTCCCACAACCTCCTGACCGACCTGCCACACTCCCTGCTACACTACACACTACACTACACACTACACTACACACTACACTACACACTACACTACACACTACACTACACACTACACTACACACTCACCATGATGATTCTCTGCTCCTCCAGAGTGTGGATCTGTCCCACAACCTCCTGACCGACCTGCCACACTCCCTGCTACACTACACTACACACTACACTACATACTACACTACACACTACACTACACACTACACTACACACTACACTACACACTCACCATGATGATTCTCTGCTCCTCCAGAGTGTGGATCTGTCCCACAACCTCCTGACCGACCTGCCACACTCCCTGCTACACTACACTACACACTACACTACACACTACACTACACTACACACTACACTACACACTACACTACACACTACACTACACACTACACTACACTACATACTACACTACACACTACACTACACACTACACTACACACTACACTACACACTACACTACACACTACACTACACACTACACTACACACTACACACTACACTACACACTACACTACACACTACACTACACACTCACCGTGATGATTCTCTGCTCCTCCAGAGTGTGGATCTGTCCCACAACCTCCTGACCGACCTGCCACACCCCCTGCTACACTACACACTACACTACACACTACACTACACTACACACTACACTACACACTACACTACACACACTCATCGTGATGATTCTCTGCTCCTCCAGAGTGTGGATCTGTCCCACAACCTCCTGACCGACCTGCCACACCCCCTGCTACACTACACTACACACTACACTACACACTACACTACACACTACACTACACACTACACTACACACTACACTACACACTACACTACACACTACACTACACACTCACTGGTGATGATTCTCTGCTCCCCAGAGTGTGGACCTGTCCCACAACCTCCTGACCGACCTGCCACACCCCCTGCTACACTACACACTACACTACACTACACACTACACTACACACTACACTACACACTACACTACACACTACACTACACACTACACTACACACTCATCGTGATGATTCTCTGCTCCCCAGAGTGTGGATCTGTCCCACAACCTCCTGACCGACCTGCCACACTCCCTGCTACACTACACACTACACTACACACTACACTACACACTACACTACACACTACACTACACACTACACTACACACTACACTACACACTCACCGTGATGATTCTCTGCTCCTCCAGAGTGTGGACCTGTCCCACAACCTCCTGACCGACCTGCCACACCCCCTGCTACACTACACACTACACTACACACACACTACACTACACACTACACTACACTACACACTACACTACACACTACACTACATACTACACTACACACTCACCATGATGATTATCTGCTCCTCCAGAGTGTGGACCTGTCCCACAACCTCCTGACCGACCTGTCACACTCCCTGCTACACTACACACTACACTACACACTACACTACACACTACACTACACACTACACTACACACTACACTACACACTACACTACACACTCACCGTGATGATTCTCTGCTCCTCCAGAGTGTGGATCTGTCCCACAACCTCCTGACCGACCTGCCACACTCCCTGCTACACTACACACTACACTACACACTACACTACACACTACACTACACACTACACTACACACTACACTACACACTCACCGTGATGATTCTCTGCTCCTCCAGAGTGTGGATCTGTCCCACAACCTCCTGACCGACCTGCCACACTCCCTGCTACACTACACACTACACTACACACTACACTACACACTACACTACACACTACACTACACACTCATCGTGATGATTCTCTGCTCCTCCAGAGTGTGGACCTATCCCACAACCTCCTGACCGACCTGCCACACTCCCTGCTACACTACACACTACACTACACACTACACTACACTACACACTACACTACACACTACACTACAAACTACACTACACACTACACTACACACTACACTACACACTACACTACACACTACACTACACACTACACTACACACTACACTACACACTACACTACACACTACACTACACACTACACTACACACTACACTACACACTACACTACACACTCACCGTGATGATTCTCTGCTCCTCCAGAGTGTGGACCTGTCCCACAACCTCCTGACCGACCTGCCACACTCCCTGCTACACTACACTACACACTACACTACACACTACACTACACACTACACTACACACTCACCGTGATGATTCTCTGCTCCCCCAGAGTGTGGACCTGTCCCACAACCTCCTGACCGACCTACCACACTCCCTGCTACACTACACACTACACTACACACTACACACTACACTACACACTACACTACACACTACACTACACACTACACTACACACTCACCATGATGATTCTCTGCTCCTCCAGAGTGTGGACCTGTCCCACAACCTCCTGACCGACCTACCACACCCCCTGCTACACTACACACTACACTACACACTACACTACACACTACACTACACACTACACTACATACTACACTACACACTACACTACACACTACACTACACACTACACTACACACTCACCGTGATGATTCTCTGCTCCTCCAGAGTGTGGACCTGTCCCACAACCTCCTGACCGACCTGCCACACTCCCTGCTACACTACACACTACACTACACTACACACTACACTACACACTACACTACACACTACACTACACACTCACCGTGATGATTCTCTGCTCCTCCAGAGTGTGGACCTGTCCCACAACCTCCTGACCGACCTACCACACTCCCTCCTACACTACACACTACACTACACACTACACTACACACTACACTACACACTACACTACACACTACACTACACACTACACTACACACTACACTACACTACACACTACACTACACACTACACTACACACTACACTACACACTACACTACACTACACACTACACTACACACTACACTACACACTACACTACACACTCACCGTGATGATTCTCTGCTCCTCCAGAGTGTGGACCTGTCCCACAACCTCCTGACCGACCTACCACACTCCCTGCTACACTGTCCCAAGTTGCGTTCCCTGCGACTCGCCGGGAATCCGTTCAGAGACCGCCACTTTGGTCGCCTGGCCGCCGCCGACACGGCACAGGCCAGGGGCCTCCTGGCCTACGTGGAGAGCCATGGCGGTGGTGGCGGTGGTAAGGTGGTGGTGGTGGTGGTGGTGAGGGTGAGGGTGGTGGTGGTGGTGGTGAGGGTGGTGGTAAGGTGGTGGTGAAGGTGGTGGTGGTGGTGGTAAGGTGGTGGTAAGGTGGGGGGGTGGTGGTGGTGGTGGTGGTGGTGAGGGTGGTGGTGGGGGTGGTGGTGGCGGTGGTAAGGTGGTGGTGGTGGTGGTGGTAGTGGTGGTGGTAATGGTGGTAGTGGTAGTGGTGGTTGTGGTAAGGTAGGGGGGTGGAGAGACGCTGGGGGGGGGAGAGACACGGTGAGAGAGAGACACGGGGAGAGAGACACAGGGGGAGAGAGAGACGGGGAGAGAGACACGGGGAGAGAGAGACACGGGGAGAGAGAGACACGGTGAGAGAGAGAGACACGGTGAGAGAGAGAGACACGGGGAGAGGGAGACACGGTGAGAGAGAGAGACGCGGTGAGAGAGAGAGACACGGTGAGAGAGAGACACGGTGAGAGAGAGAGACACGGGGAGAGAGAGACACGGTGAGAGAGAGAGACGCGGTGAGAGAGAGAGACACGGTGAGAGAGAGAGACACGGGGGGAGAGAGAGACACGGGGAGACAGAGAGACATGGGAGAGAGACACGGGGAGAGAGAGAGACACGGGTGAGAGAGAGACACGGTGAGAGAGAGACACGGTGAGAGAGAGACACGGTGAGAGAGGTAGACACGGGGAGACAGAGAGACACGGTGAGAGAGAGACACGGGGAGAGAGAGACACGGGGAGAGAGAGAGAGACACGGGGAGAGAGAGACACGGGGAGAGAGAGAGACACGGGGAGAGAGAGAGACACGGGGAGAGAGAGACACGGGGAGAGAGAGAGACACGGTGAGACAGAGAGACACGGGGAGAGAGAGAGACACGTGGTGAGAGAGAGACACGGGGAGAGAGAGACACGGGGAGAGAGAGAGACACGGTGAGAGACACGGGGATAGAGAGACACGGGGAGAGAGAGAGACATGGGGAGAGAGAGAGAGACACGGTGAGAGAGACACGGTGAGAGAGACATGGTGAGAGAGACACGGTGAGAGAGAGAGACACGGTGAGAGAGAGAGACACGGGGAGAGAGAGACACGGGGAGAGAGAGACACGGTGAGAGAGAGAGACACGGGGAGAGAGAGACACGGGGAGAGAGAGACACGGTGAGAGAGAGAGACACGGGGAGAGAGAGACACGGGGAGAGAGAGACACGGTGAGAGAGAGACAGGGGGGGGAGAGAGACACGGGTGAGACAGAGAGACACGGGGAGAGAGACACGGTGAGAGAGAGACACGGTGAGACAGAGAGACACGGTGAGACAGAGACACGGTGAGACAGAGAGACATGGGGAGAGAGAGAGACACGGGGAGAGAGACACGGGGAGAGAGACACGGGGAGAGAGACACGGGGAGAGAGAGAGACACGGGGAGAGAGACACGGGGTGAGAGAGACACGGTGAGAGAGAGACACACACAGAGAGACACGGTGAGAGAGAGACACACACAGAGAGACACGGTGAGAGAGACACGGTGAGAGAGAGACACACACAGAGACACGGTGAGAGAGAGAGACACACACAGAGAGACACGGTGAGAGAGAGAGACACACAGAGAGACACGGTGAGACCCTCCCCCCTCTCTCTCTCTCTCCCCCCACTCACCCCGCAGGGCCCCGCGGCATCTCCAAGAAAGCCAAGAGCGGTGCCCGCCGTCGGCCTCCCACCGACACCGACCAGGCCTCCGACCAGGCCTCCGCCGACCAGGCCGCCGACCAGGCCTCCGCCGACCAGGCCGCCGACGACCGGCCGACCATCCACGTGATCCGCAGGGCCGCCAAGACGCCCGCCAAGACCCCCGCCAAGACCCCCGCCGGGGACGGGAAGGCCAAGCGACAGGCGGCGAGGAAGAAGACGTCGCAGGGCAGTGAGGGGCCGGAGCCGGCGGTGAAGGCGACTCTCAAGCTGAAGCAGAAGCAGCAGAAGCAGCAGAAGCAGCAGAAGCAGAAGAATCAGAAGAATAAGAAGGAGGAGGAGGAGGATGAGGAGGAGGATGAGGAGGAGGCAGTGGTGCTGAAGACGCTGAAGATGCTGAAGACGAAGACGCAGAGAGAGGAGGAGGTGGAGGAGGATGAGGAGGAGGATGAGGAGGAGGATGAGGAGGATGAGGAGGAGGATGAGGAGGAGGTGTGTGTGCTTGTGTGCGCGGCTGTGATGAAAGTGCGACCGTACCTCGTGGCCTGCCGGCTACGGGGACTGGAACTCGGCGAAGGCGGAGCGCTGAAGAGATTCCTGGGCCTGCAGGTGGGGATGGTGGGGGGGGGTGAGTGGGTGGGGTGGGTGGGTGAGTGGTGGGTGGGTGAGTGGAGCTGGTAACCCCTCCACCTTCAATTAATTACCACTAAACCACGAGTTAAACTGAAATATGTAGCTAATAAGCTTGTGCCGGAGGCCCCGGGGAGGCCAGGCGTCTGTGACGTCTCCTGGCCAAAACCCCAATTGGCGGAGCCAGGAGATTGAATACCTACCCTCGGGGCTACTCCAGAAACAACGAAAAGCCACTACGGGTGGCCACGTGGAATGTTCGAACGCTCACTGCAGAGGAGAGGCTGCCCACTCCTCTGTCAGGAGCTGGACCGGTACCACCTGGATCTATGCGGCATTCAGGAGGTCCGGTGGACCGGTTCTGGCTCCTGCCACCATGAGGGGTGGACAGTTCTCTACTCGGGGCAGCAGACTGCCAAACAACAGGGTGTGGCTCTTCTTTTGAACAAAAGAATGAAGGGGGCGTGGGAGCGTGGCGGTGAGGTGTGGGAAGCTGTAAGCCCCAGGCTACTTTGGGCTCGCCTTCCCATCAACCGGAGGCGAGGAATGGTGGTCGTGGTTACTTATGTCCCCACCGAAGACGAACATCCGTGGAGGGATGCAGGCAGAGCCGATGAGTCAGATGCCTTCTATGACCTCCTGTCACAGGTGCTGGCTAAAGTGGCCCCTCGGGATAGAGTCATCTTGTTGGGTGACTTCAATGCCCGAGTTGGTCATGATGCTGGCACCTGGTCTGGAGTGATTGGAGGGCATGGGCCTGATAAGCTCAATAACAACAGTAGGAGGCTGCTAGATTTTTGTGCAGCCCATGGGCTTGTAATTACCAATACGCTGTTCCGGCATCGGCGCATCCACACAACATCATGGATGGATGCCGGGTCCAAGCAAGAACATCTGCTGGACTACGTAGTGACGGACCAGCGGATGCGGGCCCATGTCCTTCACACCAGGACCTACCGTGGAGCTGATCTGCCCTCTGACCATCGACTAGTCATCTGTAAGATGCCCCTGCTATTCTTCCACTCCGGTGGTGGGTGTACACCCAGGACCCCATTCCAACCTAAAGTGGCCTGGTCTCAGGTATCTGATGAAAGTTGCAAGCGAGAATTTCATCATCGCTTGCGGCTGGGATTGGCATCGTCCCCGACTCCTCCTGATGTCGAGGGTAAATGGGCGGGGTTTAGGACTGTGACTCATGCAGCTGCAATGGCTGCTTTGGGTACGCGGTCCAGACCTCCCCAGAGACCCTGGCTGACAGAGGAGGTGTTCAGGATGGTTGAGAAAAAGCGACAGGCCCACTGTCATCGGCTACAGAATCCCACGTCAGAGAATGAGGAGGCTTACCGCAGCCTTCGCTCGGATGTTCGGAGAGCCGTGAGGCGCTGCAAGGATAGGTGGTGGTCGCGGGTTGCTGAGGAGATGGAGTCTGCCTCAGTGGCCCGTGATCACAAATCTCTATTTAACTCCATCAAAAAAGTAACCTGCAGCGCAACACCTATTACCATCATTATGGGAAAGAATGGTGTTCCAATCTCCGACCCCCAGGATCAGGTTTGCAGATTTGCTGAGCATTTCTGTGAGGGAAGGGAAATCCCTCAGTCTGGAAAACATCGTGGCACAAAGTGGGGATGACCCTGCTGAGGCTGCGGTGCCTCAAATATTGGATGAGCAAGTCACCCCTTGTGAGTAGCTGGCTGAGGTGCCATCTGCTGAGGAATACTGAAGGTGATCCAGAGTCTGAGACCAGGAAAGGCACTGGGCAGAGATGATCTCCCATGCGAAATGTTGAGGGAGGTGGCGTTTGTGCACAGACTGCCCTACATCATAACAACAGTCTGGACCACTGGACAGGTTCCGCAGGATTAGAAGGATGCCCTGGTGGTCCCCCTCTTTAAGAAGGGGGACCGCACAGACTGTAACAACTGCAGGGGCATCTCACTCCTCAGTGTGCCGGACAAGGTCCTGGCAAGGATTATTCAACATCGCCTTGCCAGGCACGCTGAGGAGAGGCTTGCGGAGCCCCAATGCGGTTTCAGGAAAGGCGGTCCTGCACAGATGCCATATTTTCTCTCCATCTGCTACAGCAGAGGTGTAGGGAATTCCAACAAGACCTACATCTCTGCTTTATTGACCTGGTCAAGGCCTATGATACCATCAGTAGGCCTGGGCTCTGGATTGTTTTTCATGCTTTCGGAGTCCCTGACCCTCTGCTCACTACGTGGCCGGGAGTCAGAGCCATTCCCTGTACACCTTGGGGTGGCGACAGGGATGTCCTCTGGCTCCCACATTATTTAACATCTATTTTGACCACGTAGTTCGTGAAGCCTTCAATAGCTGTACCGGAGGAATTTCCATCTGGTACAGATACAATGGGAGGCTGATCGATGCCTGGGTGCGGTCAAGGGATGGCTCCCTATTGCCGATGATTTGGTAATTGCTACTCATTTAGAGGAGGAGTTGGAGACGCTGCTGCTGAGACTGGAGCGTGCCACTAAGAGATGGGGCCTTACCATCAGCCCCACCGAAACTAAGCACCTGCCTGGGTATTTTGTACAAATCGGACACTCCACCCACACAACTCCCATTGGTGATGCTGCAGTTGTGGAGAGAGTGGAGAGTTTCCCATACCTGGGCAGTGTGCTCATGACTGGCTCCGGTTTAACTCCGAATCAGTCGAGCGGCAATATCTTTTCATCGGTTGCGTAACGCTGTGTGGAAGCTACCTGGTCTGTCGCTCCGCACTAAGCTTCAGGTCTTCTCGGCCACGGTCATTCCCTCCCTTCTCTACGCTTACTAAACGTGGACCCCCCTAATGGAACATCTTCGCCGGTTAGAAACATTTAGGCTGGCCTGCCTACGATCCATCCTGGGTTTAACCAGGCTGGATTGTGTGAAGAGCTCACAAATCCTTGAAAGATCTGGGTAAAGTTCCATCGGTGAGCTCCTCCGGCAGGCAAGGCTGCATTGGCTGGGTCATGTAGCCCGCATGCCCAGCCACCGCATGCCGAAACAGCTTTTGTTTGGCCGGATCGACGGGGCTAAACGGGCACAGCATGGGCTAGAGAAGAGATGGAGTGACGTGGTACAGAAGGACGTGGAGCTGAGTGGACTTGCCGATGACTGGTACCAGCGGTGTCAAGATCGGCCTCTGTGGAGGAGGCTCGTGAAGGACGCTACTGGGCAGTTGGAGGTAGTCGCCCTCCAACAACAACGGAGGGCGGAGGAGCGATGCTCACAACAACGAGCGGAGTGCCGGGTGGCTAAAGCACAGCAGGTTGGCATAGTAGAGGGCACAGGTGGTGCATCAGCCAGTCATCTTAGTCAGTCGACCCGTGGCACCTGCTGGGTCTGCCCCGTGACCTCCTGCCAGCGGGCGTTCGACACTTCACGTGGCCTCAGGGTGCACATAGCCTGGCACAAGCGTCGTGGTGACGTCACCGCCACTTAGTGGCGAATGCCGGTTGTTGTTGTGTGTGTGTTTGTGTGTGTGTGTGTGACTGTGTGTGTGTGTGACTGTGGGGAGCGATAGTGTAGCGGTTAGCGCGCTGCGCTATGAACCTGGCGACCCGGGTTCGATTCCCGCTCACGGCCAACACCAGTGACGATTATCTGAACCGGTCCCGGGCCTCCCCTAGGTCGACTCAGCCTCAAATGAGTACCTGGTGCGGTGTGTAAACATTGCCACTAGGGAGACAAAGGCGGTCGGGCGTGGTGCTGGCCACCCACCCCCTCGTGTACCGTTCCGGCCTTCATAGG